>JAFVLL020032856.1:0-20321 GCA_021397915.2 Tor tambroides
GGAAGGAGATCAGTTGGCTGTACATAAAGCTAGCATATTGCCTTCATTATTGGTTTGTAAATGACTTTTTTTGTATGTCTTTATTTTGTATAAAACTTAAGGGGGGAAACATTTATAAAAGAGGATGAATGAAATGAAAACGATCATCTTTGTATTCTGGTTCTACCCTTGAGCCTTGGAACGTGTACTTAGCAGTAATAATATCACGTTTTCTACAGATACACACTAAATATAAGCGTTTTTAATGATAACCTTCTATTTATTCTCTATTTACAAAAGAAAGTGCTTGATGTAAACTATTCTCAAAACCTGTTTCTTTTCAACGGTGTGCTCGAAATGTGTCCCACGCATTTATTTGTGATACTGGATGCTATATTGTGTGTCCTGAAATGTATTTTTGTACTAATAGACGATTTATTATGGCACACCGAAAGACTTTTTTTTTTTTCTTTAGACAATATAACACAGCTTTGACTGGTCATTAGCTATTCACATGTGGCAGAGTTTGTTCCCTTTTCAACACAATTTCCAGTATGCCACTATTAAAAATAAAATCATTTTTAAAATACACGGTGTTGTTATTTTGTTGTGGAGTTTTGTAGTTGTAGCTGCAATACAAAAAGCATTTGCATAAAGATTACAGTGTCCCGTTATATATGAGCAAGGTGACTTTGAAATTGTTTCTCATTGCGGCAGCATAATGTGTAGTGACAATCCGTGGCCTGCAGATGGCGCAAATGCTTTGTGCACACTCATTCAGAATGTACATTGCGTTTGGCGATTATAAAACTGATTGTAATGATACTGTAGCTTTAATCGATTGGTTAAATCAGGCCCAGCCAAGTGGTCACATCTACTCCTTTAATACCCAATGAAACTGCGTGCCTTGTTTCAAGAAATAATAAAAAAGTTAGTGATGTGTTTCATTTACAGTCAGAGTTGCTTACAACTAGGCCTATAGAAAGTTTCAAAGTGTTATTATTTTACTATGAGGCAATTGTGGGGGAAAGGGAATGATAAATGTAGGTCTCTTCGAACTTTTGTTTCATGACGTGTCATACTTTGAAAGCTACAATTTTATAGCTTATAAGTTAATTATTAAAAATGGGGCTCTGGGTTTTCCTGTGACTGCTGTTTATATATGTAATGATTTATGTGAGACGGAGCTATATAGGCCTTGTAAATATTACATGAACCAAATATGGTAATGTTAGCTGTATCTGCGTAGGCCTATATTATATGTTTAACATCCTTCCTTTCAAGGAGCTTTGGCGATCTTTCAGAAGGGTAAACTGGAATTAAACGGGTCTGGTCATGTGACTGTTTTCTCCAACCATTTAAAGAAATGTTCAAATTAAATCAGTCTGCATTTTAATGTATAGAGAGCTCGTTTACATTACATTGTTTTTATACAAACTCAGAAGTATATTTTGGTTATAAATGTTGCTGATGGAATTCAATACATTTTATTGACACACAACTTTTCTCGTCCGCAAATCTGATTGGCCGAAAACAAACATTTGATTGATTGGCGGATCAGTGGGCGCCAACAGAGATGATCCTTTCAGTGGCTGTGTTGCTTCGCTTCTCCGTGTTTATGAAGATTTAGACAGGAGTAGGTCGGTGAATAGCTTTTTTTAGTCGAAACATCGTGTTTTATCAAACAAACCGACGCGGAGTCATTTTGTCTACAGCGAGGATCGCGTTTTTAAAAGTTAAATGGTTGGCATTTTTTTCGCTCCATGATAGCTCTGAACGGGTTTCTCTCTCTAGCTTAGAGGAGTGAAAGTGAAAATCCGGAATGGAATTTCATCGGAATCAATACAGAACGCATTAATTTAGGAAGAGAAAATCTTAGTCGCTCCGTTCCATTCGCATAGGCTCCACACCTGCTTTCATTTTGTGCGTTGCTTGGTGACACATGAAGCTTGAAGCTTTGACTTTTTAGACAATAATATCCCAACTAAATTAGTCAATTTTGGTCTGAGACGGATGCCGAATGCTAGTTACTAATTTTATAAAACCATCATCACAATGGAGCGGTAGTAGGCTACTGAATTTGTGATAAAAGCCTTGCTAATATTCAGTACAGCAGCACTCTTTCTCTTGTGACATTGCTTAAACGGCATATTAACCGAACGCAAAGGCTCAGTCTTAATGAAAAGTAACAATATGAATAATAAGTAAGATTGAGTAGGCTCATTATATCCATTCACGGACTCTGGCTTTTATGGCTCCACGAATGAATTCATTGCCCGCATCCATCTATCTGAATCTACATATGGCGGCACGTCAGTCCATCTCCTCTACCCAAGCACCTGCTCACACATCTAACTGACAGACTACTAGCGCGAGGCTGCGGCTGCTGCTGTGGCTGTTCAAGATTCGAACGAACGTTATTACACTCGAGTCGAACGTTGGGAACGCGTCGTGGAACCTCAAATCGCGTCACATACGCGCGATCGATGTGAAGTTCGTTCCTCTGAATGCGAGCTTTATTATTTAGACGTTCTCTGTTCAGAGCCGTGAGAGATTTCATTAATGGACTGTCACGGCTGTGAACGGATTTGATGGATCACCTATCCCGTGCGTTTCCTCGAAGCTGGCGACCATACAGCGCGCGTTTACGCAGAGCTTACCTCATTGTCTTACTGAAATGATTTTGGATAACGCTAGTTGAGACACCTGCTTGAAAACAGCGCACTTACACTGAGAGCAGGACATTGTAACGGGATGACGGTCTGCGCGTCTTGGCAACAAGCTATGAATTCGGCTTTACGTTGTGTATGTCGGAGCGACTGAACCCAGAGGTGTCCTGTAAACCCGAAGCCCGCTGATTTAACCCAAGTTTTGGTTTCAATTAAACTGTTTAGTCGTGACCATGCCTGTCAGTGCAATGCCGAGGGGTCGGTCTCTGAGCCCGGTATCTCTGTCCCGCAGCCTCTCGCGGCTGAGGGAGTTTCGAACCCGGACTCGCATCATGCTTTCTCTGGGAGTTTCACAGATGGTGCTCGGGAGTCTGATTTTGGCTGTCAGTTTCGCCGCTTTGGCCCTCACTACATCTCCGAGGGTGAGACATTCGTGTCCCTTTTGGGCAGGATTCTCGGTAAGTTGCCTTTATTGTCGAACGATAATGTATTTTTGTGAGTTTCCCCTGAACAGAAGGCTGTTATTACGCTCCATTTGTGACCCCCAGCAACTGCAGAGTCAGCAATCACATATCACGCGCGGCTCATTCTTAGTTTATAATTCAATTCTCCAGCTCATCATCGAGAGCCAGAGGTACAATATTCACCAAATGCGAAATTAAGTAGCCTATAAATAATTCGGGGGGCAGGGGGACTCTTTGAAGCTGCTTTATTGCTTGGGCTCAGGTGAGCTCACCTATGAAAGGCTGTGTGGTTGGTGAATTGCCTCTTATAATGCAGCAGAATGAAGCCAAATGCTTAGAGAAGATCAGGCACATTCATTTGCACCTCACTTGTGCCTGTTGATGTTCTGTGTGAAAGTGTTTCAACAGGCTGTTAGTTTCTGGCTAGTATTGATTAATGCATCCTTGTTAGATTTTTGGACAGGAATAATTCTGTCCATTAATCACAAAAAGAGTATGTCTTTTCCACAGTGTCTGACCACAGACACTTTGCACCTTTAATTTATAGTTTTCTTGTTTTATAAATGTTGAATTTTGTAGCCTATAAGTGACATGTTGCCCATTTTGTTAATGTGTTTGTTGTTATACCCTGCTGCTTCTTGCATTGCATTTCAAGCGCTTGGCAAGCTTTTTTTATTGATTCTTAGATTGATATCTTAATAGTAAAGACTTTTGTTAATTTCTGAAATGTCTGGATTTGGCTACACTACATTTTGTCATCCTCAAATTGTGTTATTTCTGTGCTGAATAACAAATGCAGAACAGAAACAGAAATAACATTTAATTGTGTTTGTGTTTGTGTGTGTGTATGTTCAGTAACAATTTCATTGCCATTGCTCTTCACAAAGCAGCATAACCACAACCCTCTGATTCATCTTCACAGGACACTGTACAAGGAACTTTTGTAGGACAATATTTTCAACACCTTAAAATTTAATGCCGTACAGTAAATATTTATGAAGGCACGTACTCTTTATTTCTTCCCGTAGAAGGCATATGTAAAAGCTCAGTGGTGTTAATTATGGTTGTGAAAATGTAATATAGATGGGACGAGACATGTGTGGTGGCAAAGATAACCAGCCTTGGGGTCAGAGGTCAAACATCAGGGCTCACTGATCATTCTCCAGACGCTGAATGTATTGCACACAGCAGATAAGGAAACGTGGCTATGAGAAAGCTCAGCTGCTTCTTGTAACAGTATGGTTTTCATAGATTTTCATGTAGATGTATACTGAAGGTGCAGGAGGATTAGCTGGTTTTAAATATCTAATAGGGTGTTGGGATAGATTTTGCGCCTCTGGGTTGTAGTGGGGGCAGATCACCATGTCCAGGCCTGAGGTTATAGCGCCAAAGAGCTGGTGCACATGCTGTGCTCCTCACAGGAGGCTGAGCTGTTGGAGCATAATGGAGCTCTGCAGAATTACTTACCAATCAGAGTCTGGATTAATAGTGTGGTCTTGAGTGAGCTGGGCAGGGGGATGAACAGCATGTGTGCTTGTCCTTGTGCAGGGGGCAAATGTAATGATTTAAAGTGTTCTAAATGTAACTATGCAGCCATTTCTTTACATCACGTTCCTACACTCCGTGGTTCATGCCATACAAGAACCATTTTGGCTTCTGCAGAGAACCTTTCAATAAACAGCTCTCTTTTTTCTTAGTGTCAAGAAACTTTTAATAATTTAAGGAACATATTTCCACTATATAGAAACATTTGTGTAATCTAATCTAATCTTTTTTAATTTTAGGTTGCTCAGTATTTTGGTATATTTGGTTTATTTTTGAATATTTAAAGATGCCTAGTGTATTGATCATTTTTATTTATTTATTTGACCAATATTGCTTTCGATATTGGCTGATATCTGATTTTTTTTGTATTTCAGAGAGTTTATTTTGTGCACGCAAATTTTAAAATAAATATATAACCATCTTTTGCAGGGTTGCCAGTTTTGCGAAACAAAAATACCCCAATTGCTATGCAAAACTAGCCCAATCGTATTTTTTCTGTGGTTTTACCCTTTGTCGGGAATCGCTTTAACCTGCAGACCCGTGGTCACCATTTTTCCCCTGTAATTTTTAATCACCTTTTTGTTTTTTTGCAGTTCCCTTAAATAATTTGAGGTATTTTAAAATAATTAAGCACACATATTATATGTTTCTATAGTAATATAAGGTCCTAAAATGCATGTGTATTTATTTATATAAAACAATTAGAAATGTTCTTTCATATAGTTTAGCATGTTGAACTGAATGATATTACTGACACTGCTTGAAATGGTATGAAAACTCAAAGTCAGAAAAAAATGTACAATAGCTGTACCTAGTTGGCACTGAGGCAGTACCCTCAAAGTACCTTTTTGTACCCCCAAATGGTGCATAATAGTATCTTATGGGTATACACCTTTGTGGGTAGATAAGGTAGATGAGTATACTGCCCCACTGAATAGCAAAGGTACAATTTTTGTACTTTTTTTTGTTTGTTTGTTTGTTTGTTTTTACAAGAGTGAATAGAGCAGAGGCTGAAGAACAAGGGGCAGAGAAAGATAAAAACTTCCTATTTTTTGGTAGGAATTCAGGTTAACAGTTGAGGTCATGTTAAGAACCCCCTACATCTTTTCTCTCAGCTTTCTGCTCCTCATGTCCCCAACCTCCCCCTCATCTCTCATCCCACTTTCTTTGCTGTAACATCAGAAAGACACAGAGAGCCTGCATCAAGTCTCTGACCACAGCAGGGAGGCCTGATCAGCAGGAGATCTCTGAATTTGTGTGTGCGTGTGCACAGAAGTATTTTGTTAATCCACCTTCATGTGAGAATTTAACTCGTGCTGATCTTCCTTTCGCTATGCAACAAGTCATTTTGTTATTTTGTTCAAACACAGATCCTTTCATGCAAGGCCCATCACAGTCTGCAGGAGAATCTTCAGTGTTGGTAGGAATATGGCAGAAGGGTGTTGGAACTCTGACAGCCATAAACAGACATGTCACTAGGGTAACAAAATGAGTCCTGACAGGCTTATATGAAATGACCCTCTGTCATATCACATTCCACGCAGACCTGAACAGTTTCCTGCTGAATCTAGCAACACTGGAACTGAAAAAAATAACCAGAACTCTTTGTGAGTGAGTGAGTGAGTGATACGATAAGTATGTTCTTTGAAAAGTTTGATTTCAGTCAGTCTAAACTTTTTTTTCAGACCAAAATTAAAATCAAACTTGCTTTCTTTAATGCTTGCTACTTGTCTTATTGTGAAAAATTAATCTGTTTATTAAAAAATTATTAAACCTTGTAATATTTAATCAAAATTCATAAAAATGTGCTCTTCCCGTGAAATGACTCTGCTGCTGTTCAATCATCAAATGATGGCTAAAATGAAGCACCACCTTTCAAATTTTTTTTTTTTTTTTAAATTTTGAAAGTTTTGCTTGAAAGTGCATCGCAATATGGTTGTGAAGTCTGTCACAACTTTGGTTTCATGATGGCATTACACTCTTTAGCTCGACTGAAATGTTAACAGTCAGCTTTTTTTTTATGAATTTGGACCTTGCTAAATGTACCTTGATAATGTGGTTGTAGCTCAGCTTTGTCGAGCATGTACACTACTATTCACAAATTTAGGGTCATTAAGAGTCTCTTTTTTTTTTCAAGATTTTTTTTTTCAGCAAGGATGCAAGAAATTGATAAAAAGTAACACTGAAGACATTTATAATGTTGCAAAATATTTCTGTTTCAAATAAATCCTGTTTTTTTTTTGTTATATTTTTTTATTATGAGAATGTTTATGAGACTTTTGAACTGTAATGTATACACATTAACCAGACTGCAGTTGGCCTCAGTTTCTTGAACAGGTATTCAGTGCAAAAAGTCTCTTAGTTTATACTGTATGTTTGAATGTGTGAAGTTTGTAATGTTTGCAACAGCATTTAGTGAATTTCCAGCAAAGCATCCCGAAAACCTTCTCTCACTTTCTGTATAAACCCTGAGTCAGTTAGCAGCTTAGAGGAAATCCTGTTGCAGGGCTATCCAGAGGTGCCCTTTTTCCCATTATCCCCCACAGAGCAGAGGCAGTCTGAAGTAGCCCTGCTGCTCTTTATGGCCACTCTGGGATGAAATTCATGGCAGTGCTCCATTTGGAGAGGGAGTTGGCAACAAGGGCAAACCTGACTGACAGTTACACACGGCATACGGTTAAGGATGAACTCTCTCAAGGGGCACGCTGTGGTAAACAGATGTACTATTGTTTGGCAAAGGTTGGTTGCAGTAGTGTGTTAATGTGTCCTCTGAATGCACCTCCGTCACTTTCATGTGCCCTGCATCACTGAGAACTTTTAGATCTGAGTCCTTCTGAAGGCATTACAGCAGAAGGCTGAGAAAAAGGATGATGTGTGTGTTGATTCAGAATTTTGTTTTATTCAACTGCCTCCTCACAAACTCCCACAGAGCTAGTGAGTGAGATGGAAGAGCAAGTGCTCAAATATCACATCAGCTGTTGATTCATAAAACATTTGTTTGTACATTTGGTTGTTCATTTATTTATTAATTTGTTTAATAGGTTCACATACAAGTGGTAAATAGGGTTTCCCAAACTGGGATTCATGAACCCCCGGGGTTTTACAAAGGAACTGCAGCTAATAAATAATTCAGTTATTAAAAAAACACTGAAATAAAGCTTTGTTTACCTGCATGTGACCATGAACCAACATCAGAGAATTGTGAACAGTTATGAACATAATATTTTAAAAGTTATTGGTATTGGCCTTTATTGGATATTTAAAGTCAGCAGAAATGATTTTTATTTTCACCCTATATATAATATATATATATATATATATACACACACACACACATATATACAGTTATACAGTTCATCCATGTATGTTGCTTTTTTTTTCATTTTCATTTCTTTTTATTTTTTTTGGCCATAATTTTTAATTACATAACTGATATTCCAGTGTAAACTTTTCTCTTGTGACACATACATTGTCCACACAGACCCTGTCCCTCCAAGCTCAAGTTTATCTTATGTTTTTTTAAAGCGTTACGATCAGATGCATGTCACAATACAGAAGAAAAAAAATCTGTGGCTATTTCAGTTCCTTTGTGACTTAAATCATTTCCACCTATTCCACGATTTAGATTTGTCTAACAGCAAGGCATCTCAATAGATTATTTAAATAAAAAATTTACCACTTTTAAGAACACTCACTTGAAGAGCACATGTCATTTTAACACTGTTTCTACACCAGACATGACTCAAACTACTATAATATTGTCCATTTATGGGTTATTGGCCAGAATATGAATCAGCATCAACCTTAATATCTGGCTCAGTATCTGTTCGTCCCTAATACCATGTAGGGCTCTGTACAGAAGTTCACATTTTTATTAACTAATCCCACATTCACAAATGTCTGATGTCAGCTTCTCATCTGGCTGAGTGTGTGCTTCTGCTGTAGAGATGCTTTGCAGCTGGGCTGCACATTAGTCAAGCATCGGAACTGACTCGTGAAACACAGCCGTAGAGACTTAGAACAGGAGGAAAGCATCAAACTCCTGGCCTCCTGCTTTTAGAAAACACTGCTCATAATTTCAAGTTCTGTTTTCAAACATTAAGCTTTTCTTTACCATGTTAGTATATTTGTGACCAGTCAGTATGTAGGAGTGCTTGTGTGGGCATCATGTGGTTTCACACGCGAGGCACTAAAACAATGTGGTCTAAATTAGACTGTTAATCATGATGGGTTGGAGGGCTTATGTTTTTAGTATCTACATGCAATAATGTGAGCATTCGATAATGAGTGCGAGACTGGGTTTATTTCCAGAATTCCCAAATGAGTGAACTCTCCCATCCCAGCTCAGAACGTCAACTTTTCCTTTCAGCTCTTCTAATCCATCCTTGTCTTTTCCCTCCCACTTCATGCCAGCATACCCGCAAATAAAAACACTGTCAGTTCTCCCAAGCTCAGTTTAATCAGCTCACTTCATTGTGGTCACCACTCTTTACTCTATGCCAGAATTCATCTCATACTTTGCAGAGGAGGAGCCGCTTTTGTCTCCACTCACTATTTTGGATCCTTGCCCATGCACTGCATTCGATATATCATACTTATCGCCTTGTTTCATTGTGACTTTGTGAAGTGTGATAGAGAAGCCTCAATGGAACAATGTGATGAGAAAGGAAAAGAGAGATGGACAAAAAGAATGGATGAAACACATTGTATTTGCAGTGTGATAGGGCTTTTCACAGGATAGATTTTGTTCTCTTTGGCAGGTTGTATTTTAAGGCTAAAATTGGAAAATTAATTCATATTCCAATCAAATTTTAACTATTATTTTATTTTAAATCATAGTTCCTGAATAGGTCTGTGGATTTTTAGGAGTTACATTAGTTCAAGATTGCATTTTCTGCCCTAACTGGAAAATCTGGAGTGCTTTTGATAATGCAAGAGCAATTCTGTTGTTTTTCCATCCATAAGGATTTACCATTAAAAGAGTGTAATTCCAGTAGAACCTTGTGTACATATTCAAGTGTCTGTCTCTGCGTCATTAAAAGCTTTGATTAGTGATTAATGGTTCAGACATGGAGTTAAAGAGGAAAAATCGCCTTTGTGGTTTGTGTGTGGAGCTGGCAGAATTAAATTCTCTTTGCAAACTAATTGGTAAATTACAAGTTTGCCTGAGAGAAAAGGCCTGGATGGGAGTTGTTCATTTCCTGGGTTGGCTAAATTGCCTTGCGTAATTGTTTCTGAATATGAAACATGATTAAAGACTGAGGAGGTGGGATGGATCTCATTTAATGAAACTTCTCAGGTGCAGGTGGCCATATTTAGACGAGATTTCCATGAGCGGTCCATGTGTAATCCATAATTCCTGCAAATGGCAGCCCATTAAAGGAAGTGCAATAACCGACACCTTGAAAGAATAATGCTTGCTTGCTCACATGCCTACCAACACATCAATAATTCTCACTGTAGCTAAAACTAACACTAAATAGGTACTCACATGTGAGTTCACACAGTGATTGTATCTATGATCATCAGTGGAATGGAACCACACTGCTGTATGTTACCAGTTCAGTTTTAGCTTCTTCTGCTCTAGAAATGCCCACTTAGGCAGTAAGAGAACATATGATTGACATGTAACACGAGTAAGCACAGTTCATTTTGTTTTTATGTGGTTTTTAGAAACATGTCATTATATCAAACTGGTACACATCCACATGAACTGATGACGTGACCTGGATGCTGCATAAAGTCAAATAATTTAGATTTAAACTACCAGTTAGTGATGCACCAAAAATAGCAACCAAAAATAACAGCAAATAATTCAGTTTCAGAGAAAATAATTTTGCAGGATACATTAGTGCTTCTTTTGACACATTTTGATTGTGTAGTTTGTACATACAAGCTACAACAAGTAAAATTGTCAGCAGTGTGGACGCACTTCACATTGACCAAAAATGATGTTAGAGTACCAAGATTTGTAAAAATGTGTTTGTCTGAAATAATGAAAGATGGCTTGTTGCAAGAAGTTTACTATATCTTTTTTTTTTAATTATTTGAAAACACGACAACCTGAACAGTACACAGAGTTGCCAGTTATTTACTGTACCTGAGTTGAACTTTATTTTTGGATTTGTTTTTTAGCTTAAGTTAAACTTTAATTTTTGTTTCGGTGTTTCATTGCATCACTATGCGTTTACATGGAGCATTGTATTCCAATTAGAGTTGGTTTAAAAGTCCAATCTGAATGAAAATGCTCCATGTAAACATCTCAATCGGAATAAAAGTGCCCAAACCAATTGAAATTTCAACTGGGTCGAGAGGGGTGGGATAAACCTTTTCTAATCTATTCAGTAGGACATGTACACAATTGATTGGATTGAAAACCGAAACTGGAAAGTTTTGCGCATGTGCAATGACATAGAAACGGTGTAATGATGCTGTTGCACGTAATGAGCCGATGTTGTTGTTGTTGTTGTTGAATATAATAAATGACTGTTGCGGCAATCTAAAATTTCACTCATTGTCTGTGAAGTGGTGCAGGATAAGGTTGTGCCAGAAGTGCTTGCTTCGAAACTCTTACAAAATTAAGAAAATTCAATACAATTTTAATCTCATTCTGTAAAACATTGTAAAAATGCATCGTCATGTAACCTAAAAATGAGGTTCAGGGAAAGGATGAGTTGATTCAGGAGCTCAAGGGTCCATGGTGGTTGGTATCATGCCTACTCTCACTAGACACTTCTCGGATCAATCACTTTCCTCTGTAGACTCCATTACTGAATTTGCTCTCACGTCACTCACGGTTAAATCACCCATCTCTGACAAAGTGTGCTAGATCAGTTAATTAGATGGATTCCGATCAATGATTTGATTTGCATGTTTTTCCCGCCTGGTTATTTTGTTTGAGTGTATCGCGCAGCTTTGTAATGTCTACCTTAGTCATTAATCTTTTGCGGTGACCTCATTTTTTGTGCACTCCCAGAAATCACTGCAGGTTACGAGCTCCCCTGTGAGCCTGCAAGCTGTTCAGGTGTCGGCGGTCAGTAGTAATTCATTTTCATTGTGCAATTCTTTATTATAAGTAGGCTCATTTTTCCTATCATTTGAGCGTCTCATCTCCGGGGACTCAGACTATCCTTGCTACACTAATATTCGTCTCATTGCTCATATGCTAGTGTTACTTTCTCTCCGTCACTTAAAGTGACATAGACTGTCCATCCCATCATGACTCTTGCCCCTGCCTGTCAGGCACTCCTTTACAGTGTAATACTTTTCAATAAGGATCGATTTTCCCCAAAATTAAAATTTTGTCATCCAAAAAAAAAAAAAAAAAAGTTTGTAGAAGTTAACATTTAGAACCTAGATTAATAAATGTTGTAAAAGTATTATTCATTGTTCAATTACTGAACCTTATTGTGTTACTGATGAAAATCTAAGCAAGCAAGCCTCAATTATATATTGAATACATTTCTAACAAACAGCAAAATATCATTTTTATGCAAGGAAACCTGCAGGCAAGAAAAGGATTAAAAATTTTACAAGCTTCCCACCTTGCTCTGTAAACCATATAAGACATATTGATCCCAAATAAGAGATATACAGTGTGCTGATCTACGCCGAAGGGCATGAATATAAATTTAATGAGCTTTAGCATGAAAAAGCATGAGCTCCAGCCAAGGCGTAACCGAGAAGTTGGCATAATAAGATCAACTCGTACGGTTAGCCTTACTCCGGAGGTATTAGCTTCCATTTGGTGAGCTGTCCGTCAAAAAACCAGGCCAAGGGCTAGGATCCACTGCTCGCCACCGTCTGCAGTGGGCGCTTTGGATGCCTGCGCCTTGGATAATGCACCTCAGATCTCTTTGCAGACGCCTACTGCCTCTCATATCTGAGTTAAAGGATTGCATCCAGTGTCTGCTGTCAAAGTGATCTGCTCCCGAGGCTGTCGTGCGTCATTAAGACGTGTTTGGATCTGGCTGGCGCACCTGCACTGGGCTTCTGATGATCAAACGCAACATACAGCACACTCAACCTTTTACATCACCGGTGGCTTTGAATATTGACCCTGAGTGACATGATGAAAGGTACTACTTGTAATTAGTGTGGAAATCTCTTCTACACACACACACTCAGACTTTTATTGGAGATAACGGAGTGTTTGAAGACAAAGAGAGAAATATTGCTCTCAGATACCAATACGGACACATTTTTCTGTTGTTGTGGAAATCCATTTCAAACTTTTGTTGCTCCCAGTGCAGTTAAAGATTGAAGCTAAGCGTCTAAAGAGTTGTGTATTGTGTCTGTATGTGAGCTCAGGGGATGAGTCAGAGCTGTTATGAGGCAGTAGTTTTAACAGCAGCCTGTGGTGAGCTGCAGCTTCGCAGTGATAAATCTCGTAGGCTATAAAAGACATTTTCCCGTCGTGGACTGCAGATGTGTTAATGAGTATACTCCCCTTTCTCCTGCTCCTTAAACCCCACAGATGCACACAACGCAGACCTCACACATACAGTGTATGACTGTCTTGCAGACGTTTGTGCTTGTGAACGATTTGTGTGTTCGAAGTCCAAGATGACCTCTTGTGTTCACCCTCTTGTATTTGGTGTATCTCATACTCTTCCTGTGGCTGGTAAAAATGGAGCAGTGATTTTACATTAAATCAACTCATTGTTGACAGTGTAATACTTCAGATATGGATTACAGGCTGGTCTAATACAGGCAGAATCTGCAATACCGTTCAAAAGTTTGGGGTTGATAAGAATTTTAATATTTTTGAAAGTAGTCTCATGCTCACCAAGGCTGCATTTATTTGCTCAAAAATACAGTAAAACGGTAATATTGTAAAAATAAATTACAGTTTTAAATGAATGTTTTCTATTTTAATGTTTTAAATTGTAATTTATCCCTGTGAAAGTAAAACTGAATTTCAGCAGCCATTACTAGGGTGTATTCACACCTGTCTTGTTTAGTTCGATTGAATCGAACTCAAGTTCGTTTCCCCCCTTGGTGCGGATCTTTTGGGCAGGTGTGAATACAGCAATCGCACTCGGGTGCGGACCAAACAACCATACCGAGACCCAGCTGAAGAGGTGGTCTCGGTCCGCTTCCAAATGCACTCTGGTACGGCTGAATGGATGAACCAATGAATGAATGACATTAAGCACACGTGTGATTTTGTTTAGTCTCTGGTTCACTTGCAAAATGGGCAGCGTGAAAGCGAACCGCACCAAACAAAAAAAATCAACATTGTATTTGGTCCGGACCAAAACAAATGAACTAGCTGACTTTCCTGGTGTGAATACACCCATGTCACTTGACTCTTCAGAAATCAGTCTAATATGCTGATAATCTTTTATATGCTGCTAAATTTTTTGTGGTATTCTTTGATTTAAAAAATAAATAAAAACATTTGATTAATTTACATTGTCTTTGCTGACTAGATTTATATTTTTTATTTAATTTTAATTTCTTTTAAAAAAAAAAATCTTACTGACCCTAAACTTGGTGCACCTACATATTTACTTGCAGTACAACCGCTGTTATTCTCAAAAACTACTATGTTGTACTATATTTTTTTTACTTGTATTTTTTTGAAAAAAGGGAATTTGAGTGCAGTTGGGCATATGAGCAATATGGAAACAAATGTTCACAAAATGTCAGAGTGACTGTGTGTATGTCAGAGAGCTTTTACACACCATTAGCTCTCACACCACAGAAAAGGTGCCATGAAGTTTTATATAAATCTGATGGAGTGTTATATTGTTCCTCTGTTCATGCTTAACAGTAAAGGTGCATCTCTTTCTCTTGTTTATGTAAAAGAATAGTTCACATCACATGAAACTTTTGTCATAATTGCTCATCTTGTTCACACTGTGTTATATTTGTTCTTCTGTGAAACAGAAATAGAGATACAAAATTGGAATGGTGTTATAATAAGTAATGTGTTAGTGTCATATAAGTAGTCATATGTGTTATGCACTATATTCCAGATCTTCTGACACCACCATAGTTTAGTGCAGAATTTAATTCATTATGACTTCTGTATACCACAAAAGGAGATCTTGTCCCCCACAGCTCTCAAATCTCATTCACACTTTTGCATATTCAAGCTTGGCCCATAAAGTTGTTTCGCACCAGGATTGATGTCAGTGATGTCAAATGCTTGGCATTTTTCAGTGTGGAAGTAAGTTTTTTCCTGTGAATGTGCGAGACTTCCGATTCATTAGCTGCTGTGGGTAAATATTTAGAAGAAGTGCAGTAAATGGTAAAACTACTTGCTCTACAATTCAGTTTAGTCCAAACCAGACAGTCCAATCCAGTTATGATCCTGATAATAAATTTAAATAATTTAATACCAGTTTACAATTCCAAGGAACATAGAAGACTAGTTTTGTGCAGCTAAAATAACTAGAAGCGGCTGACACCCGAAGCTTCACACATTTAAGGTAAAATTGGCCTCATCTGCTCTTACATTAAAAATAAGGTGGATAGATTTATGTGGTCTTGTAGCCGGTCACATCACACCAAGTTTAATTATGTAAATGAGATCTAAGTCTACAGAAAATGGGAAGATTGTAATTTTCCTCATAAAAAGCTGTCTTATAGTTTCAGAAGACTTACAATGCACGAGTCATACAGGTATGGACTATTTTTATGATACTTTTATGGTGCTCTTTTGTTCTTTTTGGAGCTTGACAGCCCTTGTTCACTATGTTTTCAGTATATGAAAACTATTGCACAGTGCAGTGTTCTTCACAGTATGTGCTCAACAGAATAGGTTTAGAAATGGTGAATGAGGTCAAGTAAATGATTTCTTATTTAGAAAGGTAAAGTGTATTTGTTAAACAGATTTTTTTTCTAGTATATTGTGACATTTTTTGAGCCATAGATATGTTGGCAGTCAGTACATGCCATTATTGCAGCAAAATAGACATCCCTTCAGTTAGACAGCCGATACTCCTGGACCAGGTCAATAGGTCAGTGCTGTGTGCAAGTGTAACCTACGCCACATAAACGGACTGTCCCGGGTCAGGCGGTGTTCTGTATTCATCCCAAATGAGTGAACAATCAGATGTGCTTCCACATGCTGCCACCATACTTTCACTCCACTTCCTTCTGACACAAAGAGGCTTTATGAGCCAAGCGTGGCCCTTTACAAAGGCAGATCAATGGCACGCTGGATGTATGCCGCTCTTTTGTGCTCTGATTAGTAAAATGGGCTTGTTGGGAAAGGGTGGGACCTGTGGTCTGAATACCAGCAGTGCACTGAGGTATGGCCATGTGAGAACAACGATGGTGAAAATTATTAAGTAAAGATGCGCAATACAAAGCTGTTCATTTTTGTGAGCCAATTTTTTTTTTTTTTTAAATGTTCGCATTGGGGTTCGTTTCTAAAAATTCAAATTATAGCAGGATAGTCCAGCTCAAGCATTCAGAGATTGTTATAATTAAAGAGATGAAGAATGATTGTACACATTGATGCATTCAAGCCCTGAAGGCCGAGGAGATACATACTGTGGGTCAAGAGGTCAAACGGTTATCCATTAATAATATAGAGAAGAGGGGCCATCACAGCGACAGTGTTTACATCACAAGGTATCAAAACTGGCCAGATTTTACACACATATATACTTTCAGAACTCATGGTTGCTGGCATTATGGGCACATCTGTGTTGAAACATTAAATTGCAAGTTACTTGTGGAGGAACATTAAGCCTCGTTAACTAATAATTATGTACAATGCATAGCAAGATTTTATTTGAATTTTTTATTTATTAGATTATATTTTATTATTTGCTACTGTTACAGAAAAAAGTATGCTTCTGCTTAAAATTTTTGCTGAATAAAAATATTAATTAATATAAAAAAACCTGAAACTTCAAATTTCTAAACGTAATTTTCTTTTACTACTACCACTGCTATTTTTTTTGATGAATAATGACTTCTTGAAGACATTCGTACTGTTGAGACCCACATGTCCTGCTTTCATAATTAATTTGTAATAAACAAACAAGAAATAGAGTACCTTTTTAAAGAGATTTTTTAGTTTTGTAGTGAACTCAGTTTTGGCAGCCCAAGTTTCTGGAATTTCTCTAAACAGGAGATTAGCTCCAGGGTGGGAGGAGCGGAAGGAAATGATGTGACGAGCCAAGATGGATGTGCCATTAAAGGCTCCGTGTGGCATCAGCATGGGGTGGGAAGAACAGACCGGACACATTATTGCTTCCTAATAAGAAAAAGGTCCCAGGTCAGAGCTGTGGTCTAGCGCTTAGCGTACGTGCTCCACATGTCAAGCACCAGGCTTCATGTCTATCCCAGTCACATTCTCCCTCTCTCTATCTCTCTCTTCTGTCACTGCTTTACTGTCTTTTCAATAACGTGGCAAAAACATTAAATTTAAAAAGAAAAGGTCACCAGGGAATCCTCAGTATAACCTCATCAGCTTAAGGTGTTTTTTTTTTTCTTCATTTTTCCAGATTATGCATCCGCCTCTCTGCACTTCTCACCTCTCTCTTCCTTTCCCTCTTTTCACCCATAAATTTGGCTTGGCAGGGAGATGGGCAGCTATATTAGAGTTAGCGTGATTCAAGTGTATTTTCCTGAGTGGTGTGTAATTAATCAGGCTGACGTGGCAATTGGTGTTTATAATTTTTTTTCAAGGCCTTCCCTTCCACATCTCATGCTCGCACGAAAATCAAAGAAGCCTTGTCTTTATGCCAACATCAAAGCACTGGCAAAGAAAATTAAATGTTACAATGCAGAAGTGACAGAGAAGTGATGCTAATTTAAGGAGAAAAGTTCAAGCGATTCTGCTGACAAGATGTTTTGTTGCTTTCACTGTCTTTTTTTTTTTTTTTTTTTTTCCAGATGTACTTTTTGCTTATGGAAAACAAACAAAAAACAAGCTTTCGGATGTAATATTCATGAAATTGAGGCTTTTCAGTGGAGCTATTTTAGTAATATTGATATACTATTAAAGTTTTTGTTAATATTTTGAATTAGATTTTATTTTCATATTTCTTGTTTCACTTCAGTTTTGAAGTTTTAGTAGTTTTGTTGTTTTTGTCATTTTTATTAGTTTTTGTTTTGTTTTTAATATGTGTATAGTATTTTTTTAAATAAGTTTTAGTTTTATTTATTTATTTGCACTTCAAATTAAACTTAAAAAATGTTGTCTTGGCAGTTAAATAAAATAAGTTTATTATTTTAATCTTTTTGAATTTTTTTAAAGGTTTTAGTTTCAGTTAGCAAAAATAACCCTGCTTTTAAGTATGCTTGATTCTGCCAATACACTTTGTACCAAAAAAGTCTGGGTCCATCACTGTAATGATGCTTTAAAATCTTCATTTCACATCCATAATGGACGTTGTTCTTTAAATGCATAACCCCCCCCCCCCCCCCCCCGAGAGATCTTAAATAAAGAAGTTAAGTAAAAGATTCATCATGAAAGAGAAGAAAACATATGATACAGAGCAGTTGGTCCTGGCACTACAGAGATGCTGTTGGTCTTTGTCTCTTGGCTGAAAACACGGACGTACAGCACTGCCAAGACCTAGAAGAGAGGAAAGCAGCTCTGCAGGAGCGACTGTCCTCACCGGCCCTGACCTTTTACAGCACCAACCACCTGGCCAAAACCTTTCCTGTCCAAAGCACCAGTGGGAAACTGCTGAGAGTGTCTGATGAATGATGAGGAGGAGAGATTAAGATAGATGAGGGCGGAAAGAGACTAAGATGAGTGTGTGTGAGAGAGATAGAATGGGAACAGGAGCAAAAATGGGAGAGGAAAGCGTTTAAAAGGACACATTTTCTATTACATAGTAAATGACAACATCCCTCACAAGCAGGCCCACATTGCATCTGTGCCAAAAAAACAGAGAAAGCTCAGCAGATTTCCACAGAATTGAAATTGGCCTGTCATTCACCAGGTTTTGCACATCAGCCATCCATCACTGTTTTGTTTCTGAAATATTTTGACTAATTTGATAATGATTCCAGTTGCCAATAAGATTTTATCATATACCATATGTCCTTCAAAATCAGTACAGAAGATGTTGCAGACAGTGTCTGGGGCTCCTCATAAGTAAATTTAGCATAAAACACTATTTTTATTCCCGTTTCTTGCGTGACCCTTCTCCCTCTGAGTTTCTGTCGGTGTCTGTGTTTCCTCTCTCTGGTGTCAGGTCACGCGTCTGCTCTGATGTCTGCATGTCGCTCTCACCTGCTTCTCCTAACCCGAGGCTGAGCAGCATGTAGCTCACATCCTTGAGCTCTCACACTGTCTGACCTGTGAGGGCGAGGCTGATGGTGCTGCTGCTTCTAATGCCTGATTAATAGAACAGGGCAAGCGGTGCTTCAGTTGAGTCAGGAGTACGCACAACTGTGAATGTTAATGGAGGACTCGCCCTGTCAATCAGAAGATGAATACTGGGGAAATTGTGCTTGGTTAATTTATTGGTTGAATCCTACAGTTACACATGGCATTTTGTTAAATCGATTTCTCATATTGTTTTACTTAGACTTGTTTTTCCAACAAGTTGAACAAGCTGAAAAACCCCCAACACCCCAGGTGTTTATTTTTGCATCATATGTACAGTTTCGGATCTGCTCAGTTGCTGTCAATACATCTCATCGTCTGAGTCTGCTTCAATAACATATATACTATCATAGTATTGATAAATCGATCAAATATACACCTGAATCAAATTGTATTGCAATCGTATTATACAATTTTTTGAGGTATCGGCAAATATCGTATCGCTGGATATGAGAATCAATATATCATATCGTGATGAACTGTCCAATTTACACCCTTATTTTCAGATAGTACTTTTCAAATGTTCAGGTTCAGTTAGATTCAAGTCAAGATTCAAGAAAGAAGTCTATTATTCTCACCAGGGCAGCAATTATTTGATCAAAAATACAGTAAAAACTAATATTGTGAGATATTACAATTTAAAATGACCGTTTTCTATTTCACTATATTTTAAAGTATAATCTGAATTTTCAGCTGCCATCACTCCATTACTCTAATAAGCTGATTTAGTGTTTAGGTAACATTTCTTAAAATTAATTTGGAAACAGTTGTGCTCATTTATTTATTTATTTATTGGAAACTAATTGAATTATAGGAAAAAATGTTTTTTTTTACTGTCTTTACTATCACTTTTGATTACTTAGACATTTCCTTGCTGAATAAAATATTAATTTCTGAGAGAAAAAAAAACTTACTGCCCCAAACTTTTGAAAGGTAATGTTATACTAATACATAGTAGGCAGTACAGTATAAATGCAGGAGAGATTTTTTTTTATTCTTTTTGAATAAAACTTTAATTCATAAGCTGACAGAAAATGAATATACAGTAATTTTTATACTGTAAGTATATTTTTATATTTTAATACAGACATTACTAATATTGTCGACAGTTTTTTTTCTCATTTGAAAGATTCAGCTTATTCTTCATTATTAAACATTTTTAAGATATAAAATTTAATTATGTGAAAAAAGTTTTTTTTACTTTCAAAAAGAAATTAGGCCCTCTGGCCTATGGATATTTGATAAGCATTTTCTTCACAAAAATAACTTTGTTAGCTGTGGGAGGGGCTATAACATGGATCCCCAACCTGCCGCGCCCCCCCCCCCTTTTTCAAGGTGTTTGTCATTATACTTTTG
>JAFVLL020032857.1:0-22929 GCA_021397915.2 Tor tambroides
GGGCTTGGTTTTTGCTCTAATACGCATTTTCAGCTGTTAGACCTTTTATTAAGATGTGTGTGCCGTTCCAAATCATACCCATTCAATTGAATTTGTCACAGGTTAACTTCACTCAAAGTGTAGTAACATCTACAAGCAATATGAATGCTCCTGAGCTAAATTTCAACTGTCCCAGATAAGGGTTTGAATACTTATGCAATGGAATCATTTATGGTTTTTTTTTATGTATAATAAATTTGCAAAGATGTTAAAAACCTGTTATTTACTTTGTCATTATGGTGTGTGGAGTGCAGATTGTTGTGGGGAAAAAAGTAATTTAAAGCAGTTTAACGTAAGGCTGCAACATAACAAAAGATTATTTTGCCAAGCTAAATTTACGACAGACAAAATAATAGCTCTGTGGGTGGCTTCTTTGCATACACACACAATTGCAGCATAAACAATGAACTGACCATCTGACCTTCACATTGAGAGACCCAGGACACATCAGCACATATTCACCAAGTGTGTGTAGAAGATCTGCTTTAGAGCCACTGCACTGGATCTTTAAAGCTGTAAACACCATAAAACAACGATAAGACATGTAAAGGCACATGTTTAGAAGTTCAAGAAAGGGAAATATTTGGATCTAACATTCAGTTTTATCACATTTTAACCATTAAAACAATGTAAATGTTTACAAGATTCCACTCCCCCGGAAATTGCGGACAGGATCAGTTACTAATCGACTCTGTTTAAACAGCTGCGTTTGCCCAAATACCTTCACAGGTGGACTCCATACGGGACGCTGTGTTTACAGTGTCACCAAATAAGCAGTATCGTGGCATTTTGGTGCCAACCACCCCAGCTACAATGGGACCTAGGAAAACATAAAATACATCTCATTCAAAGGACGTAGTTTAGAATAACTGTTAAGAATGGCATTCAGCGAGCTTGACGCTATGTTCAGGACAGATTGAAGCTATATTAACCTGAATGAATGCCAGTCCGTATCTTCAGCTGTGTGGTGGGCTTGTGTGGGATTTTAAACACGTGACAGACGCTGATCAAGTCCAGAGCCATGCTGGCAATTTCCCCGGCGTGATTGAGCCCGTTCTCTTTCGGTACTCCTGAGACCACCATATCTGTGGAAGGAGAGGGTTTTCATTGATTTATGTGTAATTTGATGCAAAAGTGTGCCGAACAAAGGAAGCGGAATCTCTGTAACCGTACTCACAAGCATCTCCTATAGTTTCCACTTTGTGCACGTCGTAGTTGTCGATAATGTCATCAAATGTGGTGTAAAGCTTGTTGAGGAAATTGACAACCTGGTGAGGGGTACTGGAGCCAGAGAGCTGGGTGAAGCCCACTATGTCACTGGCCAATAGAAACACAAAATAATTTATTAATATATGATATAATAATTTATGATACACTACAGAGTTATTTATATATTTTTAAAGAAAGTATATTTTGAAGATAGAATACATTTATTCAACATAATGCATTAAAATGATCAAAAGTGATAGACATTGCAAAAATGATAGAAAATAGTTCCAAAAATGTTATATTTCAAATTAATAATTTTGACTACATTTTAAAACAGAAAACAGTTATTTTAAGTTGTATTAACATTTTTACTGTAAATACAGCCTTGGTGAACATAAAGACATTAAATATTATATTATTATTTATTTTTATTATGTAACCAAATGTCACAAAAGCAAATATTTATTATAAATATATCATTAATTTTCATGCCTGCCTGAAGTATACAGTTGCATTAGAGTAACTTTGGGCTTCTGCTGTGCATCCCTGACGAAGATCATCAGCCACTGGTTTCGGTAACATGCCTGTCACCAATAGAAGTAATATATTCATTAAAAATATATTAATAATACATATATATATATATATTTAAAAAAAAAATGCATTTAAAATCTCAAGCTTGAAACAGTCACAGCACAAGTACTTTAAATGCCCAATAGATGGAACTATTTGGACAACAGTTCATGTCTTTATTTATTAAAGTGTTTTTTTAATCTAATAATGATTATAAATAATTAACTTTCATAGGTCATAGAAAATTTTCGCACTGTAATTTCATATGCACTTCCATACTATAGAGTAAACGGTCAGTCTTCTGCTTCTCCTGAAGAAGATCCTGTGTTCTCTCAGCTACAATGGTTTCAAAATGTTTGCTGTACTTTTCCATCTGGAAAAAAACCCCAATAAAAATTAATAATTATATATATATATATATATATATATATATATATGTACGTATGTATGTATGTATGTATAAATATTACTAATTTCTTTTAGTAAGAAAGAATGCTAATATTCAATACCTTAAAATATAATATTCAATATATATGCATATATGAATGAGATGCATGTATATATGCTATTGCTATTTGCATTCTGTCCTGTAACAATTTATACTATTATTATACTATTAAATATATACTTTGTGCATATAAATACTCTAATTTTTCTGTCTAGTCACTGTATGCTTGTTGTGCTTTCAATAATTTTAATAATTGCATTATATTAATAACTGTAAAAGAAAGACTTGATTAGACAAGATACGTACCAGGTTCATCATCATATCCACAGGGCTGAGCTTGTGTGGGTTCATTTTATCGAGAATCTTTTTCACTTGCTCAAATGTTGGCCTCATGGTCACATTGTGGTTCCAGCATCTCTTTATCAGCTGCGTGAAATTTGACTACGAACTCTGAGTGCTTTTTGTTTATTCACAGTTATCTTTTAATCAGGCATAGTAAACATTCGCATCAACAGCAATTCATTGAAGTAATTGATCTTCAACGAAATGTGCCGCAAAAGTAAATAGCATGCATCAATTACGTCCGTACAAACCTCACCGTATTCAACAGGATCTGGGCAATCACTGTCTGATTTCCCAGCCTTCAGTTTGGGAAGAGATGGGCGCCACATGACATCAAGCTTCACTGAATCTCCCTGTTCCTGCTCATGAAACAACAATTGCTCTTCTTATCATCACCTCTTACGCAAAAAAACAGTCTAAAAGCCCCAACACCTTCCTGATCCTTGAATACTTACTGAAATGAAGTCACTGCGAGTAGCAATTTCCACCAAGATAATAGAGTAGCTTGAGAAAAGGAAGAAAAGATAAATGTTTATTTCATGCTTCTTAGAGACTGAGTTTTATTTGAGAACAAACTGCTGCTCTGGGATGCATCTATAAAACATACAAAATATTTACATGTATCTAAAGATAAGAACAGGGATATTCCTGTCAGGCCACACATTTTTTAGACTTTAATAACTTTAATAACATTTTCTAGTTTAATAACTTTTTTATTTATCTGTAAATTTGTATTTATGTATTTATAATTTTCCTTTAGTTATGTTTTTATTTATTAATGTATTTATTTACACTGCTGGCCAAATGTTTGGAATAATTAAGGTTTTTTGTAATGATTTTAAAGATGTTTTTTTAACTCTATTATAAGAATGATTTCTGAAGGATCATGTGACACTGAGGACTGGAGTGATGATGCTGAAAATTCAGCATTACATGACAGGAATAAATTGCATTTTTTTTTTTTTTAATTTCACAATACTACTGTTTTTACTGTATTTTTGATTAAATAAATGCAGCCTTGGTGAGCATAACAGCATCTTTCAAAAAAACTTAATTATTCCAAACTTTTGGCAGGCAATGTATTTATTTATTTATTTGTTTCATTTTAATTAATTAAACAGAGAAGTGAGGATGTGAATTTTAAATATTTTAATTTACTAACATTTTCGCAGATTTATTGAGAAATATTAAAGTTTTTAGATTAACTTCAGAATTTCAAATATGTATTTATTTGCTAAAACAAAAATATCAAAATTTAAATAGATGCATTTATTTTTAAAATTTTAAAAATGCATAAGGTTCAAGCATTTGTCCAAACTGTACACATCAGCTGTGGCTGTGAAACTAGTGCTGATTCTCAGCAGAACTTCAGGTGCGCAGTAAATGCGATAGATGTTTTGACATTGGAAAGTGGTGCTCATATCCTCAAAGTCCTCCTTTCTGTAGGCCATCAGCCCGTAATCTGTATCTTTAAATATATGTCTTTTTTCACATTTCTTATTTTTCACATGTCGTAATATTAAAGGATGTGTACCTTTAGAAAATTTAAAATGATGTACCTGATATTTTGCAGACCCACCAGTCGTCAATCACACAGTTGCATGAATGAAGACGGCCGTGGAACATTTTGTGCTGGTGCAGGTAAGCCATTCCTCGAGCAATATCAGTAGCAAAAGACAATCTGTAGATGTTAAGCATTCATTTTATTTAGAACAGGGGTGCCCAAACTCGGTCCTGGAGGGCCGGTGTCCTGCAGACTTTAGCTCCAACTTGCCTCAACACACCTGCTGGGAAGTTTCTAGTATGCCTTATAAGAGCTTGATTAGCTGCTTCAGGTGTGTTTAATTGGGTTGGAGCTAAACTCTGCAGGACACCGGCCCTCCAGGACCGAGTTTGGGCACCCCTGATTTAGAACATTCCATCACAAAGTTTTTAAAGAACTTTCCCACAATGCCACAAGACATATTTACCGAAAACCCCAGTTGATGGGGATGTCCTTGTTCAACAGCACATCTGCCAGGCTTCCCTTTGGACAATATTCAGTGATAATGCTCACAAAAGGAACTTCAGTGCAGCCTCCAATGAACTTGGAGAGGTTTGGGTGATCAAGCTCCCTGGTAAAAAGAAACAGTAACAGACTTAATTCCTTTGCCAAATATTTGCCTTGAATTACCCACTTGTCCCAGTAAAAGTACATCTGATTTCATTTTTAAGAATCGTGGGTACAGCTACTGTACTCACCTGACCTCTTTGACCTCTTTTCTGATTGTTTTGGTGAGGATAAAATGCTTCTTCTGGATGTGTTTTCCTGCTACAGTCCTTCCATCACTGTAAAAACAAAACACAAAATAAAAAAAATTTAAGATATAAGACAACACAACACAAAAAACAAGACAAGACAAAACAAGAAACAAGACAAAACAACAACGACATTAAAAAGACAAAAACAAGACAAGAAAAGGTGAACAAAAAAGACAAAGACACGACAAAAAAAAACAAAAACAAGACCAGACGAACAAAGACAAAAGCAAGACAAGAAAAGATAAACAAAAGAGACAAGACAAAAAAACAAAAAGACAGGACAAAAAAAGACAAAACAAAACAAGACCAGACAAACAAAAAAAGACAAAATGAAAGACAAAAGCAAGACAAAGAAAAGAGACAAAACATAAAACAAAACAAAGACAAGAAAAAGAAAAAAAACAAAACAAGACCAGACAAACAAAAAAGACAAAATGAAACAAAGACAAGACATAAAAACAAAGACAAAAGCAAGACAAGAAAAGATAAACAAAAGAGACAAGACAAAAAACAAAAACAAAACGACAAGACAAAACAAGACCAGACAAACAAAACAGACAAAACAAAGACAGGAAATAAAACAAAGATGAGACAAAAAACAAGACAAACAAAAATGACAAAACAAAACAAGACATAAAACAAAAAGACAAGACAAAGACAAGACAAATAACAAGACAATACAAGAGCATTAGTTAGAGTATATATATGCATTAGTAGAGCTACCCAAGAGGCAGTATCACTGGAAACACTCACTAGATGCCAGCCTGTATGAAGCGTGGTTTGAAGTTGGTGTTGACTGCAGTGCAGACGGTCACATCTGTGACTCTACTCACACTGGAGTTCCTCTTTACGGTCTGAAGACTTGTGGTGCTACAAAAACCTGTGTAGCACACTTTACCTGTAAGGCCCAAAATGTTTCAGCATAGTTAAAGTACTAAAATAGTTAATAAGCAAGAAAACCAATTTTATTTTGGTAAAATGTGAGCGGTACTTCCATGTGAAAACCAGTACAGTACACAAAACGTAATTGACTAGGAATTGTTTTGTCATGTAAAATAATACAAACAATGTTGTTAATGTAACATATTTAAAGAGGCAGTGGATGAAACTAAAACCTCTTACCAAACATGATATTATTGTAGTTGACGATCCAGCTCTCATCCCAAAACATTTTCTGTTTTTGGTATTGCAGCCACTAGAAAAAAAATAAATAAATAAATAAAATTTGAAAGAAAAAAAAAACAACCTTATAATGGGAAAACACAATTAATATGGTTTGTAACAAATGTAACAACTTAGCCAGAATAATACATTACTGACTAGTTTTTAGGAACATGGTGATAGAAAACAATATGAGATGCAAGCAAACACAGTTTCATGGGGGAATGCAAAAGTTTTCCAAGTGAATGCAAAGTTTCTTGGGGGAAACACAAAGGTGTTGCAAGCAAAAACAAAGTAAATGCAAAGTTTGTTGCGGAAATGCAAAAGTTTTGTAAGTGAATGCAAAGTTTTTTTAAGGAAACGCGAAGGTGTTGCAAGCAATAAAGTAAATGCAAAAGTACTGAGAGTGAACGAAAAGTTTCTCAGGAGCACTTCCTGTTCTAAAAGTTTCTCAAGAGAAAATTTCCAAGTACATAAATGCAAAGTTTAATTGAGAAACACAACAATTTTGCAAGAAAATACAAAGTTTCTTGGGGGAATGCAAAACTTTTCAAAGTAAATGCACAGTTTCTTGGGGAAACGCAAAAGTATTGAGAGCAAATGAAAAGTTTCTTCAAACGAAAAGCAAATGAAAAGTTTTCCAAATAAAAGCATAGTTCCTTAGGGAAATGCAAGAGTCTTGCAAGCGAACGCAAAGTTTCTTGGGGAAACAAAATACTTTTGCAACAGAATGTGAAGGTTTTGGCCAAGTAAAAACAAAACTTCTTGAAGAACACAAAAGTTTTTCAAGCGAAAGAGTAGTTTCTCAGGAGAGTGCAAAGATTTTATATGAGAATGAATATTTTCAGAGAGGAACACAAAGGTTTTGCAAGCGAACGCTTCTCAATGAAATGCAGTTGTGTCATGAGAGAACACAATAGCTTTGCCAGCAAATGCAAAAGTTTTGTGAGCGAACACAAAGTATCATTGGGGAGCACAAAGGTTTTGCAAACAAATAGTTTTTCGTAGGAACCCAACAGTTTTGTGAGTAAAAGCAGTTTCATCTCATTCTCATATCTTTAACATCACGTCTCTCTGGAGGCTACATAAAAATGTGAGCGGTACTTCCATGTGAAAACCAGTACAGGGTATTTTTTGTGATTGATAGGGCATTGCTATGCATGTTACTAACGTGGCTGCTGAGATGTGAGTGGATTGCTTACTTGGGTCAAATCAAAAGAGTCTCCATTTTATCTATTCCTCCCCTCAGTGTAAGTTTCTTGTCCCATTTTATCATCTGCAAGTTGTATCGACTTGCAAATATTTGTCTAGTATTGAAGCGGCATTCTCACCACCAGCGTCAAGATGAAACCACTGCAGAACAAGGCCACAGGAAGCCCAATGGCCACTTTGATGGTTGTGGGCATAGGACAAACCCCACAGTCAGCGAGACACGTCAAACAGCTCTCATCCAGCTCACAGATGGCGTCGCCACACACTGACACACGAGTACAAATGAAAGTGCAACATAACCTAGAAAAACATCCCTAAACAAAGCTTAATTTTGTTCTCATATGACACTAATGATTTCCTGGACCAGTATTAGAATGTGTCAACAATTAACCTTGCTTAATCAAACACTAGGTTTATTTTGCGTAACATCTATATCCTTGATGTACCAATTGTTTGAAGACATCTTTTCCGTAAATCCCTAAAGCGTTTAAGAAGTTATACTAACCTTGAGCGCTGACTACTAACACTTCGGACTCTAGCGCTGCATGCATCTGTCCCACTTTGATATGAGCAATGACCGATGTAACTCCTAAATGGACCAGCACCACCTGGGTAAAAATAATTAAAATCACCATAAATAAAAACAAAAATAAATAAAATACAATTTAATTAAATTGAATTGCTAGTAACCTTTGATGTCCAGAGCAGCTGGCTCATCTTGCCAGCTTTGAATCCAGGGACCACAAATCCCTCCGCCTCTCTAAACAGACAAAATACAGTCATCCGACTGTTAAAGGTTTAATGAGTTGTGGAGCAATCGAGGCTAATATTGACTGTCAAACATCATGCACAAATTATAATAACAGCTTACCACACTGTACAATTAATGGCAGCAGTTTAAATAGAACCTGAATAAGTGCTCATCAAGGTTGGCCCACTTCCCAGTGATGAGCTTCCGCCCCTTTCCACACTTTATTACACACACACACACACACACACACACACACACACACACACACACACACTTATGTAGCTAAACATAGGGAACTACCATAGACTTCTGTTGTTTTCATATATTATATAATATAATTATACTACTGTTCAAAAGAATAGGATCAGTATTTTTTTAAGAAATTAATACTTTTATTCAGCAAGGATGCATTAAATAGCTCAAAAGTGACAGTAAATATTTTTTATAATGTAACAAAAATATATATTTTAAATAAATGTTGTTCTGTTCATTGAAGAATTCTATGAAAAAGTACCATGGTTCCACTAAAATATTAAGCAGCTCAACTGTTTTCAACATTGATAATATGTTTCCTGAGCAGCAAATCAGCATATTAGAATGATTTCTGAAGGATCATGTGACACTGAAGACTGGAGTAATGATGCTGAAAATTCAGCATTGCATCACAGGAATAAATTAAGTTTGAAAATATCTTAAAATAGAAAAATGTTATTTTAAATTGTAATAATATTTTATAATTTTACTGCCTTTACTGTATTTTATCTGATGCCTTGGTGAGCAGAGTAATAACTAAATTAAATTATTTATTTAATTTTTAATAGATTTTTTAAATGTTTCATTAAATTCATTTAAGTAATAATAAAATTAATTACATTCAATGATATTATTTTAATTTAATTTAGATTTTTATTTTGTTATTTTTAAGTAATAATGAATTTAAGTTCAATTATATTATTTCATTTCATTTAGATTTTTATTCATTTTTATTTTATTTTTTATTTAAATAATTAATTTAATTATATTATTTCATTTCATTTAAATCTAATTGCTAATAGTTGTTGTTGTTTTGTTTTTGTAACCACGTTTTAATGACAACATGATTACGATTTAGCTTACGTCATTTCAGCAAATTTGTCCCCAAAGCTTAAGCAGTTTAGAAACACTCAGACTCACACACATGCTCATACATACAACCGCCACAGGGCATTTACTCTGACAACAATAACTGGTCTACATACTTCAGCACTGTGATTATGTGACCTCTGATGTAATGCCAAAATGTGCCACGTTTAGCCTACTTTTTTATTTCAAAGCAGTATGACAAAATCCAAGAGCACTTTCCTGTTGCCTTAACACCGACCATAACAATACTGACCATGAGCGCAAGAGGACAGGAGTGAATGTTAGCGTGGTAAACGCAGCAGTTGTCTTCACTGGCGCTGTTCCAGTTTGCAGGACATTCGTGCTCGAGGCAGAATCGTCTGGCCTCTGAGGCATTACTGTGGGAGAAAGCGAAGCGTATAGTGTAACCGATGTTACGTGAAGCCAGCATTTCATTCATTGTGAACATGATATCACGTTTGAGATAAGCTCATGTGGTAAGCTGAACATTCAGTGAAGCAAAAAAGTGTTTTCTACACATAATAAAGCATATTTGAGAAGGCCGGCATTGTGCGTTGCGCTCACCTGAACTGGAAAATCTTGTTTTTAACGGTGTATTCATAAAAGGAATCTGAGGCAGTGACAGAGTAGGTAACATTGAACTCCTCCCCATCTGTGACCTTTTCTGGTGGATGTTGAACCCAATCCATTTCTAAGCCTGCGAAAACAGTACTAGTGGGTGTGAAGCGTTTAAGGAAGCTTTAAAGGGAAATCTCCAAGTGATCTACTGTACCAAAGCAAATGTTTGTCTTCTTAAAGGAAATGTCCCAGTCAGTATACACACTCAGTTTGAATCCACTTTCAAATAAACGACACTTGCATTGTTGGCTTACTGATTAGGAAACTTCCTTTAAGTTGTTGGTTTGTACATTTAAGGCCTCATCTATAATTGTGACCCTGGAACACAAAACTAGGCTTATGTTGCACAGGTATATTTGTAGCAGTAGCCAAAAATACATTGTATGGGTCAAAATTATCGATTTTTCTTTTATGCCAAAAATCATTAGGATATTAACTAAAGATCATGTTCCATGAAGATATTTTGTAAATTTCCTACTGTTAATATATCAAAACTTCATTTTTGATTAGTAATGTACATTGCTAAGAACTTCATTTGGACAACTTTTGGACAAGATTTTTTTTTGCACCCTCAGATTCCAGATTTTCAAATAGTTGTATCTCGGCCAAATATTGTCCTATCCCAACAAACCATACATCAATGGAATACTTTATTCAGTTTTCAGATGATGTATAAACCTCAATTTCAAAAAAAAAAAAAAAAGCTCTTATGACTGGTTTTGTGGTGCAGAGTCACAATTCTTAAAGGGGGAGTTCCATTATTTTGCCACTATTTATTCTCCCTCAGATTCAAGAATGAATAATTTAGGTCAGTTTTGTGAACTGAATCAAAGATTTACTGAAAAGAATCAAAAGAACAGTTTGTTCATGAATTTTTGATGTTCATGTCATACTGCTAAAGTCATAGATCGACATGAGAGTGATGACAGAAATGTCATTTTTGCATGAACTGTCCCTTTAAGGAATTAGCAACAACAATGAAGGCTATTGAATGTAGCTAATTAGATTCATTTTCTTAAAAAGCAGCACTTACCGCCACAGCTAATCATGTTGTAATCGTTTGGTTCTGCTATGGGCCAGCAGTCATATTCAGTGTTGTCTAGGTCATGCCAGCCTTCAGCAGTCAGAATCTGAAAAACAGTTCATTATCGTGGTTATATGCTAACTCTAATGGATGTTTACCAGTCTTACTTCCTGAATCACCTTAAACTGAAATCAAGCAGAATACTTTTGACCTGTCATATTGCTAAATTTGATCCACAGCAGTTAGTAATACAGTTGGCATAGCAGTGTTAGCAAATTAAATTAATTTAAATTAAATTAAATTAAATTATTATTTAAGTGTTTTAAACAAGTGTTAACGTACCACATACATGCTGGGAAAATGAAATAATAAAATAAAATAAAATAAAAAGCTATATAATTAATTACTTTAAACAAGTGTTAATATGTACCAAGTACATGCTGGGAAAACTAAACAAAACAAAACTATGCTAAAAACTAAACTAAACTAAACAATAATATGTGGCATGTACATGCTGGGAAAAATTAAATTAAATTAAATTAAAAATGTAATTAAATTGAGTTTAATTTAAAAAATGAAACTAAATGAATTACATTTAAAAAGCAATTAAATATTAATTATTTTGACAAATGTTAATGTGTACCCCAAATATGCTTGGAAATAAAATAAAAATAAAATAAAAAATTACAAAAGCTATGTAATTACTTTAAACAAGTGTTAATTACCAAGTACATGCTGGGAGAACTAAACTAAACTAAACTAAGCTAAGCTAATATAAAATAAAATAAAATATAATAAAATTAAATAAAATAACAATAAAATAAAATAATTATTTAATTGGTTTTAACAAGTGCTATTATGTATCACATATGTGAAGGAAAGAAAAATAAAAAATAAAAAAAAATGTAATTTCTTTAAACAAGTGTTAATATGTACCACGTACATGAGGGAAAACTAAACTAAACTTAATATGTAGCATGTACATGCTGGGTTAAATTAAATTCAATTAAAAAGCAATTAAATAATTATTTAAAAGTGAAAAAAAATAAAAAATAGAATGAAATAAAAATTATATTTTAATTCCTTTAAACAAGTGCTTGTTTAATTGGTTTAAACATGTTAAAATGTACCACATTACATAAAATAAAATATAAAATAAAATAAGTGTCATTTACAGTTTTTCTCAGTCGCTTTGGTACATTTCTTGAATCATCCTTGACATTTGCAAAACAGTAAGTGCATTTCTCAAAACAACTCGTACAAATAGCAAAACACCATGGATTACCTGCAAAAGCCAGTCTCTTGCTCAAAATACTTAGTTCATCTCTCAAAAATAAATATCTGTGTCAATGAACATGTCAGTGCCATCAGAATGACAAGTCCTTGTGTCGTTGTGAACGGATAAGTCAGTCAAAATGCTTAGTCATGTTGTCAATATAACAGTGTACGCTGGAGGGATGTTCTGATGTAAACTATGGCTACAGTTTTGATGACAATTATTGTAAATTGTAGGTTACACCTTAGTGTATGTGGGAGCTTGATTGCAAGAGACTGGACAAGATTCAGATTTACGCTTTTACTGTTTGTACTGTAATTTCTTGACAGACCATGTCATTGTGATACAGAAAGGAAAAGACAGCACTGCATAGCACAAAGAAAAAAAAAAACAAAAGTAGAAATGTGAACATAGGACAATCTCCTTAGGGAAAACTGTACATGCAGTGCTGTAGGAATTACAGTCCAGTCTTCCTACACCTCCTGACGTTCCTGTCTGTTGGGCCACAAATTCTCATCCACATCACAACGAATATCTTCTCTTGCAATGTAGCGTGGAAAGAATCTTTTAGAGTGTCTTATCCAGCCTCTGCAGGCATCTGCTGTGATGTCATCACACGCTGCATCCATGGCAGCCAGAAGGGTCATCTGTGTATGTGGCTGGCGATCATATACTTTCCATCTCCATGCTGAGAAAAATTCCTCAATGGGGTTAAGGAATGGAGAGTAGGGTGAGAGGAACTCCATCAGCATCCTGTTGTGGGCTGCAAACCATTGCCTGATGATGTTGGAGCAATGGAAACTGACATTGTCCCAAACTATCACGTACTTTGGCAGGTCATCTCCAATCTGACCCCTCTCTTGTTCAGGGATGAGATCCCTGTAGAGAGTGTCTAAAAAGGTGACAAGACGCTCTGTATTGTATGGCCCAATAATGGGAATATGCGTTAGCACACCATTCTCAGAGATAGCAGCACCCATGGTTATGTTCCCACCCCGTTGGCCTGGCACATCAACTGTAGCTCTGTGGCCGATGATATTTCTATCATGCCTTCTGCGTTTCGTTAGGTTGAAGCCAGCCTCATCCATGTAGATGAAGCTGTGCGGTGGTTCACTTGCTTCCAGTTCCATTATACGCTATATCCAGAAGACACAAAATGAGTTTTATGAATTACATGCATTTTCATTTTGGCCAAGATACAGTTACATCAAATGTATACAGCACATATTGCATCTTCTTTTCTACAGCCATAGCAAATGTGTAAAGGTCACACTTACTGTACTGTATATCACTATACGATGTTGTACTGTTTACTGTGAGGTACAGTTGCTGCATGCTCATACATGTTTTACCTGTACATACTGGTAGCGCAGCTCCTTCACTCTTTCACCATTTCTTTCAAATGGAACAGTGTACAGCTGCTTCATATTCATTTGGTGTCTTTTCAGCACCCTGTCAATGGTTGAGATGCTGACTGTTTGGATGTTTTCAAAGATGTTGTTGTCCTCTATAATGGCACTCTTTATCTCCCTTAGTCTTATGGCATTGTTTTCTACAACCATGGTGCAAATAGCCTCCTCCTGTTCAGGTGTGAAAAGGGGCCCTCTGCCACCCCTGTGAAGTTGTCTTGCAGTCCTATGTGGAAAAAATATAGTAATGCAAAACACAAAATTGAGTAAGATAAAATGTCACTGTTTAAAGTATACTTACTGTATATTGTAAAATGCAAGTGGAATACTGTAATATTGTATGAAGCATTACAGAAAGTATACAGTATTACAGTACAGTGCCTATTGTTAGATTACATACCTGTTCTGTCGACAAAAAGTCTGAATGATTGAGGACACAGTTGTTCTCCCAACATTTGGCTGCACCCTTCGACCAGCCTCGGCCATTGTAAGCCCATGATTGAGAACGTGGTCTACAAGTGTGGCTCTTATCTCATCAGGAACACGCATATGTCCTCGGCCTCTTCTGCCTCTTCCTCTGTTTTGCCTCCCAACTCCTCCGCCACGCAGCCTCACTCCTCTTCCTCTTCTTCTTCTCTCTGGCTGTTGACCCCATCCAATTCCTTGTCCTTCCATTGTCAGACATTGTAACATTGTGTTGTGCTCCGGCTATATATATACTTGCCAGTTGATGGTTCATGAGATGTACCTTCCTTAGAGAAAGTCAAGATTCACCTGGGAGCAATTTACCAATTCAGGACAGATTTAGAAAAAAAGTCTAATGGAAATGTATAGAAATATGCTTGACATATTATGACAACTTGTTCAACCATTTTGCATGTAAAGACTTATGCTATGAACTAATGCCTAAATGTTGTGGGGGGTGAGACTATTCAACAGAGACCCATTATAATACATTTTGATCAACATGACATAAGCAATTGATAAAGCCAGGCAAAGACTGTACCATCTGAGACAGCTGAGGAAATTCAGGGTCTCACTAGCAATCCTGAAAACTTTCTATTCAGGGGCCATAGAAAGTGTATTGACTCAGTGAATCTCAGTGTGGTATGGAAACAGCTCCAATCAGGACTGTAAAGCCCTGCAGAGAGTTGTGCGCACAGCTGAGCGCATCTCAGGGTCTGCTCTCCCCTCCCTGTAGGACATCTACCTCAAACGCTGCAAAAGCAGAGCTGTCAAAATCATCAAGGACTCAAATCACCCTGGTAACCGTCTCTTCACTTTGCTACCATCTGGTAAGCGCTTCCGTAGCCTGATGGCAAAAACTGAGAGACTTAGGAGGAGCTTCTTCCCCCAGGCCATCAGGCTCCTAAACTCAAACTTGGTCTCATAACATCAACATGACTCGATTTAATAACCACTAATATTCAGTAAGGTATTAATAATTATTGCTGCTATGTAAATACCCCGTACAACCTGTTTGCACATTCTTCTTGCACATTCCTTCTTATATTATTATTTATTAAGTCTACAGTATACTGTCCTGCACACTTTTTTTTTGCACAATTTATTTTATATTTTATTTTTTATATTTTATCTCTACCTCATTTATTTTTATTTTTTATATTTATGTTTATTCTTTGTGTTTGTATTGCATATAATTGCACTGTCCATGGAGCGGACCTGACTAACATTTCACTGCTGGTTATACTCTGTATAATTGTGTATGTGACAAATAAAAATCTTGAATCTTGAATCTTGAATAATGTAGGAAACAGCAGAGAATTGTACATAATCATTTGCATGGATGTACCAAAGCATTTGCAACTTGTTCAAAGAAATGAGAAACTGCTTTTTTGATGTGCACAAGTGACAATGATGTGAAGACTAAACAGGTAGTTTTGAGAATTTCAATTCTGATCTGAGAAATGTACCAAAGCGACTGAGAAAAACTGTAATTACTTAAAACAAATTACATGCTGGGAAAATGAAAAAAGAAAATAAATTTGTTTTAAACAGGTACCGTATTCTTGAGGGTTATACCTTGCTGTTTATATGGTACTCCAAGCTACCTCAATGAATTGCATAAAATTAGAGAATCAGAATGAGATTTGTTGTAGATTCCAGGAGCTGTGGAGTATTACCACAGTATATGTCCCAAAAACTATAGTAGCATGTACAAAAACATATAACTCTAAATCTCATACATCCCTCATTTTAGTTCTTAGTGAATTCACAGGTCTGTCGTTCACTGCCTTATTCTGACCACAAGTGTTTCTGACATAGACACAAAAGCCATGGGTGACACTGTCTGATCCAGTCCATTCACTGACAGTTTTTTGGCAGTGAAGCTGATTACACCATCACTGCAAAACACGGTATCTTTAACAACAAAACATCATCACATTTTTAAACCTGTCAAAGTGATCAAATAAATCCCCTGCATCGTCAGAATATTGATTAACCCCAAATAAAGTCACAAAATCACTTACCACGAGGAAAATGACATTATGACCCATATTGTCTGGCTTGTCGGTTTGGATGCACAGTGCAGGCTGACTTGGTAAGAAGGGGCTGCCTCTTGTGCTCTATTTTGTCTTTCTTTCTTTCCTTGTGGCCTCAATAGCCCAGTAATTATTCAATCAGCCGGAGAGCTGGCGCTAATCATAAACACAGTGGCTTTCTGCCCCTTCACTCTCCCAAGGAGATCCAACTCACCTTCAGCCTCCACTTGTAGTCTATGTTGTCGGCACATACGCAAAAACCAATATAAAAACAACTTCTTATTTGAAAAGCAGTCTGATACTGTCAAATGATATATTTGCTAATTTTGTTCTTTAAAAACAAACAGAGACCACTCTGGTCGCTTTTTTATTTCTGTTTTTTACACTAAATTATAGTGCAGTCATACATAAAACTGATAGCTTTTGTAAGTGTTAATTTAAAGAAGGAAAAAGTTTATGGATGAACAGTAATAAAAGGTATGATTAAACGCAGTATTTTTCAAAAGTCTGGGGTCAGGGTTTTTTTATTCAGCAAGAATGCATTGCATCGATCAAAAGGGATTTAAGGACCTTTTATAATTTTATTTCAAATATAATGACATATATATGAAAAATGATGCATGATGTTTTCCACAAAAATATTAAGCAGCATTTTCAACACTGCAACCGATTTCAACATTGATGATCATAGGAAATGTTTCTTGAGCATCAAATCAGCATATCAGAATGATTTCTGAAGGATCACGTGACACTGAAGACTGAAGTAATGATCCTGAAAATTCAGCTTAGCATCACAGGAATAAATTACAATTTATAATAATATATTCAAATAGAAGATACTTATTTTAAACTGTATAAATATTTCACAGTATTACTGTTTTATATTTGGTCAAATAATTGCAGCTTTGATGTACATGAGACTTCTTCTCAAAAACATTTTTTTTTTTTTTTTAACTGAGCCCAAACTTTTGAACAAGTAAAAAATCATTTGAAAACCTCTTTTAAAAGTTGAATAACATATCCAAATTTTTGAATGAAAATGATGTAGGCTAAATAACAATGTGAGATATAGTCTAATGGTGGACTTTTAAACCCAACAAAATTGTGACAGCATTTTGATTGTAAGCATAAAAGCAGCTTTGACATTCTGATAACTTAGGTTTTATTTTTTTGCAACCTTTCCCTTTAAGATCGAAGATACAAATGATTTTTGGACCTTGCATTCAGATATCGAAGAGGGCACGTTTTAAACGTTTTACTTACTGCAACAAGTGATAAAAGTATCTTTTCCATATCAGTCAGAGTTTTGCAACAAGCGATTCGGAAATGATTTCTATTTCCACGACATTGCGTTTGGAACAAAAACGTGTATTCAGTGACAATTGTATCAGCCCTTCAGTGTGTATTTTTAATAATGTTAAAATGGTTTAATATTTACGAATTAGATTATGTAGGCTACTAATCCATTTCGTTGCGAGTGCAGCGCGCTGTCCCACATGCTCTTCTGATTGGCTGCGATTTTTGATTGATTTTGTCGCGTCTCGTGTGGACAGACAAATTGCTCGTCGCTGGAATCTTATCGCATCGCGTCTACACTCTAAAAAATTATTGTGATTTTAATGGTAAAAAAAACTGTGAAAATGCTACAGTAAAAGCCTATTAAATGGTTAACAGAAAGTTCCTGTAAAATTTACAGGGAAAAACCCTAAACTGATGTTCCCAGAATTCCCTGCGTTGCATTTCAAATTCTGTTTGAATTTGAAGTTTTTTCTTTGAAATAACTATGTTTCTTCTTAGTTTTTTCTTTTTAGTTATGTTTATTAGGGTTGTATGTTACATCTAATGTTGTTAAATTAATGTTTATAGCATATTTCAGTTTAATGAGTCTCACCATGATGGTGTTTAGTGCTTGTGTGAATGACACTGTGCACCTTCTATATATGCTATTATGTAAAAGCTGCTTGCGATGGGCTTTGGTTTATCATGTGACTTTCTCATCACCACCTACATTTGGTGGTTATCAGTGTATTTCAAAGGTACAAAACAGATTTCAGTAGGTTAATTGGTTGGTATGTTAACATTATATCAGTTAAAGAAATTATGGTATTTAACTGTAAATTTAAGTTAAAACCGTAAAACCTAAAACGTTGTTACCGTATTTTTTACAGTAGAATTCCACCAACCACAGCTGCCAGTTTTTTACTGTAAATTTTACGGAATTTTTTTTACAGTATAGGACACTGTAAAACAAAAGCCTCAGGACAGACCTTGTGTACATTTCCTGTTTACGGCAGCAAAGTGACATGATCCCAGTGTGGTTTATCTTTATGAAATCTGTGCCCACACTGGAAGAATAAATCATCCTGTTTATGCTGGAATACGTGACACATGAGGACCTGCAGGTGGCCATTGAGAATATTTTTGCCCAAGTATCAACAACAGGAAAAGCTGGTTTCCCAGGATACACAATCTGAAGCACGGTTGTAGTTTCGTCATGCTGTAATTCAGCCGTGTCGCAACACAGGAGCATGACTGGAGCTCAGGTGAGACGATCTGCAGCAGCTTGTTGCATCAGAATTGCGTAAAACGTGGAATATCTCGCCATTTCAAAACCTAAAGAAAGGAAACCGGTTTATTCTGTACCCCTGACCTAGCAGTTTGGATTTCAGCCTATGAGCTTAAAGCACATTGGGATGGGTTGTTAAGATGAAAACTGGAGGAATAAGGAATTCACTCTATATTTTTAAATCAAATTATAAATTGCATAGGCTATATTATAGAAGGGAGTTTTCACCTCAGGAAGAAGTTACATTTTGAAATCGGAAACCTTAATCAATGTTGAAATTGATTTTATTTTTGTTATTTTCAGTTTTCATTTTGAGTTTAGTCATTTTGTTAAATTTAGCAGCATTGTTTTCATTAGATATTTCTATTTAGCTTAAATTAATTTCTATTTCAGTTTTAGTACTTAAACTTATTTCAGTTAGTTGCAACATTTCTAATTTTCATTTATAGGGTTAGGTTTCTGTTTTTTATCTAATATTTTATTTTAGTTTGGCGTTACTTTAATTACTGAAAAATATTTTTAGAGTTAGCTTTAGTGCTCTGTGAAATATAGTCACAATTTAGAAAAATAAAATTGTCTTTTTTATCCTGAAGTGTAAAAAGACTTCCATAAAAATCATACAATAAACCACTTTTTTCTTAAATATCATTGTATTTTAGTTCAACAACACAATGAAATTACAGATAACTTCATTTACATTATAACTGCAGTTAACATGACAAATTAATTTATTTCATATTTAGAGAGTTTTATGTTTTTCTTTCTCCCACTCACAGTGAGTGCATATATGAAATAAGCTAAATTTTGTAAAATTTGAATTGTGTAATATTGAATAATGGGAATCGTTTACACATGAAACCACAAAAACAAATTAGCAGTACTGATATATATTTACATGGGCATAATTGAGCACTTAATCATCTATTACATAATCAAAATTCTAATATTTAACTATATACAGTAAAAATTCATTCTCACACGAAGACTATGAAATGCATATGAAATCTCTCAAATGCTTACATTAATATCTACATCGTCTACATATGATCTACATACTACATACATCCATTTTAAGATTTAAAAAAAGTCAAAGACTCCTTTTAAACAGTACAGTATTCTTAGAAAGTAATTTAGAGATTCACACAGATTTTACGACAGTACAGTATACTAATGAAATCTGTTGAGGATCTTGAAAAATGGTCAAACGCTGAATTAACGAGGTAAAGTGAAACTTTACAAGTGCATTGCTGTGGAAGATGTGGTTTGGTGGGTAGTGCACATGCTCAGACATGCTGCACGCAGGTGTTTATACGGGCGACTATCACTGAAAATGGTCAAAATAAGTGCATTGCTTTGTACTGTCATTAAACTCCCTTTGAGTTCTGCTCTAACTTTTCATCTCTGAGAGTAGGAGAATTCAGGAGCAATGGCACATCAGGCTGATAAAAATGGTCTTCACATAGTCAAAAACGAGTCCGGCCCACCTTCAAGACTTCAGTATCTCCTGTGTGGAGACCTTGCTGTCCTCTGCTGTATTCTCTTTCAGGCTACTACTTGTCTCCCGACCAGAGCCACGTTGAATGTTGGCCTTGGATGACCTCTGCCGCCTCGTCTCACTGCGAACGCAACGCATCAGGTTCTTGATGGTGGTCCACATTTCCTCGTCTCTGTAGGAGTAGATGATCGGGTTCATGACGGAGTTAAGGACGGCGAGGAGCAGCAGCCAGCGTTTGAATTTTAGGACGTCGCATTGTTCGCACTTGAGTCCATCCAGGAGCAGAACCACAAGTCCAGGAGTCCAACAGATCACAAATGCTCCTAAAGAGACAAACAAACATTTGAGTTTAATTGTTTTTAATGATAAAACCATATATATTTGAAGATATCTTATACACGGTACACATAAGTTTAATATAAGTTTTTGTATTAACAAATATATAAATTTGAATAAAAATAAAATAAGCTTTATATACAATATTTTTCATTAAAAAATATATTAAAATATATAGGGGCAGATTTACTAAACAGGGCAAATTAGCATTAGAGCGCAATTCCATAAAAGCACCGATGGGAGGGAAAATTCTGCGTGTGATTTACTGACAATGCGCACATTAAAGAACACAGACGCAGCCAGATCATTTCCATAATGACCAGCGCAATCTACCAAGAGCAGCGCAAATTACCGCCTGCTTTAAGACATGCTTTTTTTGGGCGTTAAATAATAGCGCAAATACCAGTAATTTGACGAGCGCAAACGTTAGTAAATCGCGTTGCGTGATTCATTTTAATACTCTTTTCCCTTAAATTTTGCGTCTGAAAGGGAAACTCCTACAAACGCATATTCAATAAGGTCAGACGCAAAAATAACTGTCCACACCTTTTCAACGCTAATTCTTCACTGCGCATCTTTAGTAAATCCTGACAGTACTATTTTAACGGCAAAAGACGGTTTGCGCTGGCACAAGCTGTTAGTAAATCTGGCCCAATCCTGAAAAATATAAATATATTTTATGTTATTGTTAAATTAGGTATTATTGTATATAATGTATTCTTTATTGCATACAATAATATATATATATATATATATATATATATATATATACACACACACACACACACACACACATACACTTCTCACAAGATTTTTTTTTCTCTTTTCATATATATTAAAATACACATAAAATACTGAAAAATATAAATACTTCATTATATGTTATTGTTTAAAGTATACACTGCATATAATTAGGCTTAGATTTAATTTATCTATTTAATTTTCTATATAAAAGTATATTTATAAAAAGTTAAAAACGTACATATACATTACACATACATTTATGTTTTTTTAATAATGTTTGTGTGTACATATACATAATTTTATATATTATTGACAGTTTTACAGTTTAACCTTGCTAGTCTTGTGTTCGAGGTTATGAAACAAGGCACTGATATTTCTACTTTTTTGTTTGTTTTGTTTTGTTTTTTTTAAAGGAAATGAAAACAGAGAAAGTTGCCATTGGTTCCCAGTGGCAAGCAGGTTCCACAATTTGTCTCATGTCACAAAAAATATGGCTTGCTGCACCTCTAAGATTAACCTTTAACACATATTGCATTTTGCACTGCTGTAGATGCTGCAGTGATTTTTGTTTGTTTTAACCGCACTTAGAGAATGCATTTCTGCCCCAACATGTTCAATAACCCTTTTTTTGAGCCTTGATAGAGTGACTCACAGCAACAAAGCTGCTTTTAGTCACAGTTCCCCTTAATTCTTTCAAGTTCATATGAAATCCTGTCTGCACCGCAAAACAAGCTCGGACAAACAGGACAGATCTCAGGTGAAAAACATGTAGCGGCACGTCTTTCAGGATTAGGAAACACTGGTAAGGACTAAAATGAACAAAAGAGATTGTTGTTTTCAGATGCCGGAGCTTCTCCTGAAAGATCCAGACAAAATCCACCTCCTGTTTCACTGCTAAAAATCATTTTCTTAATCAGTACTTGTCTTTTTAACATTAAAAAAACATTGAAAATTTCTTAAGAAATACTGACAAATTTAATTTTATTAAACGCATTTAACTTGTTTTACAGTAAAATATCTAAACTTCCTTAAAACATGACATAAGTACTGATTAAAAGTGTTTTGTAAGGTTAAGTGTGATGAATGTGCTTATTTGGCACCAGAAACGCTTACTAGGGAAGTACATACTGAGGTTATGACTAAACCTCATCAAATGGGGTTCCTCTGTGGTTTCTAGTAAGTTTGCCATTTAAATGAACACTCTTTCCCTTTAATCGTATTAAACAGTTGTGGAGGAGGACAGAGTGCCATGTTTTCTGCAGATGTGCACAGTGTTGTAAGAGCCCTTTGCATATATGCATTTATTACATGGCATAACGAACAGCAGCGGTGAGAGGGTTGGGTACTGCAGGGCCACAGAGCCTGAAAGGGGCCACAACTATTTTAAAAGAAGACCTGGAAAGTTTTTCAATTGTAATTGACCATATAATGGCAGCACTGCTACAGATGGAACAGCATTCAGGCATAAACAAATTAAAATAAACCTAATTTGTTCAAATAAATCTAGAAAAAACAAAAATACAGCTAAATGCGAAGTTTCTTGGGAAACGCAAAGGTTTTGTGAGCGAAAGCTTCTTGAGGAATGCAAAAGTTTCGTGAACAAAGTTTCTTTGGGGAATGTAAAGTTTTGAGAGCAAGTACAAAGTTTAATGGGAAACAAAGCTTTTATGAGTGAAAGCAAAGTTTCTTGGGAAACGTAAATGTTTTGTGAGCAAACGCGACGTTTCTTGGGAAACGCAAAGGTTTTGTGAGCGAAAGCTTCTTGAGGAATGCAAAAGTTTTATTGAACAAAGTTTCTT
>JAFVLL020032857.1:23029-58478 GCA_021397915.2 Tor tambroides
AGCCAATCAGAATGATCAGATGGCCCGACTGACCGACGAGCTCCGACGCCAATTCAACATGTCGAATCGGCCGAAAACAAGCCGACGAGGACCAAGTTCAGCCGACGGTGCGGAACACACTGAGAAAACTAGTCGGCCGACGAACAAAAACTGCCCGTCGGCCGACCGTCAGCTTGGTGTGTACCGGCCTTAAGAACACAGCAAGAGCGCCTTATCGACAACTCTGTGAATGTCTTTGAGTGGCCCAGCCACAGCCTGGGATTAAACCCAATCAAATAATTCTGGAGAAACCTGAAAATGTACAACTGCCCCCATCCAACCTGACAGAGCTTGAGAGGTGAAGAGGTGAGGTGAAGAATGGCAGATAATTGCCAAATGATGATGGATCAAAGCTTGTCGAATCATACCCAAAAATATTTTTGGTAACACTTCAGAATAGGGAACACTTATTCACTGTTAACTACGACTTTTCCCTCAATAAATTCCTAATTTGCTGCTTATTAATAGTTAGTAAGGTAGCTGTTAAGTTTAGGTATTGGGTAGGATCAGGGATGTATAATAAGGTCATGTAGAATAAGGCATTAATATGTGCTTAATTACTACTAATAAATTGCCAATATTCTAGTAATATGCATGCTAATAAGCAACTAGTTAAGAGACCTTACAATAAAGTGTTACCAGATTTTTTTTTTATTTTTTATGAATTTGCAAGGATTTCAAACAAACTTCTTTCACGCTGTCATTATGGGGTATTGTTTGTAAAATTTTGAGGAAAATAATGAATTTGGCCTTTATGGACATAACGCTGTTAAATTCTAGCTCAAGAGACGTGACTGTGTGATTGCTTATGCTATACTTTTGTTATGCAGTTTTACCTGTATTGCCCAAAACAAACTTCCCTTAAGGGGACAAATAAAGTATATATGATATGAATTTAATTCATTTTGGAATAAGGCTGTAACAACAAAATGTGGAAAAAGTAAAGCGCTATGAATACTTTCCTGATGCACTGTAAACCAAAAATTAGAATGTTATGAAGCTTATATAAACCAAAATTATAATACTGTTCAAAAGAATAGGATCAGTAAATTTTTTAAAGAAATTAATACTTTTATTCAGCAAGGATGAATTAAATAGCTCCAAAGTGACAGTAAATATTTTTTATAAAGCAGCGGCTATTTGCAATAAGTGTAAATAGTGATAGAGGCTATTTACACTAAGTGCAAATAGCAACAGATGCTATTTACACTAAGTGAAAATAGCATGTTTTCTTAGCGATAGAGGCTATTTACACTAAGTGAAAATAGCAGTATTTCTTAGCAATATGCTATTTACACAGTGCAAATAGCTATAGATTCTATTTACACTATGTTGAAATAGCAGGATATATTGCATATAATGGCAGTTATGTGCACCTCAGTATTGTAGTACATTATAAAACAGTATGCAATAATAGCATATTGAGTGCAAATTATAATTTTATTTCAAATTATTAAATGGATGTCATGCCACCTTATTGGGACAATAAAGCCCTTCCTACACCTACCCTAACCTTACTCGATACTTTATTTTCAACTTGATTATTTCCTTCATTTTTATTGAAAATAATTACCTTTCCGATGTTATATGAGATTTGAAAAGGAAGAGAAAAAAAGGTTCGGAAAAAGGCGAAGCCGATGATTGACAGCCGTCTTTTGTAATGTTAACTATCCCAATCACACGTTGGTGGGTGGAGTTAGTGTCAATAGCCTCTGCCAACAAGGCAGGCTATTTGCACTTAGTGTAAATAGACACTCCGTTTTTGGCAAATGTAACAAAAGTATATATTTTAAATAAACATTGTTCTGTTCATTGAAGAATAAAAAGTATCACGGTTTCCACAAAAATATTAAGCAGCTCAACATTTTTCAACAATGATAATAATGAAATGTTTCTCAAGCAGCAAATCAGCATATTAGAATGATTTCTGAGGGATCCTGTGACACTGAAGACTGGAGTAATGATGCTGAAAATTCAGCTTTGCATCACAGGAATAAATTAAGTTTATTTTAACTAATTTTTATTTAATTTAGATTTTTAATATTTATTAAATGTTTAAGTTAAGTAATAAATAGTTTAATTACTGTACATTCAATTATATTTAATGTAATTTAATTTAGATTTTAAATGTTTTATTGAATTTTTTAAGTAGTAATAAGTTTAATTCAATAATATTTTATTTTATTTAGATTTTAAGTATTATTAATTTAATTAAATTCAATAATTTAGATTTTATTTTTTTATTTTTAAATAATAATGAATTTAAGTTCAATTATATTATATAATTTAATTTAGATTTTATTAATTCTTTTAATTTTTATATAATAATGAATTCAATTAAATTCAATTATATTATTTCATTTAAATTCAACTACTAATTTTTTTGTTTGTTGTTGTTTTTTGTAACAACATTTTAATGACATCATGATTAAGATTTAGTTTACATCATTTCAGCAAATTTGTCCCCCAAGCATAAGTAGTTTAGAAACACTCAGACTCACACACATGGTCATACATGCAACCGCCACAGGGCATTTACGACAACGATAACTGGTATACTTCATACTTCATGCTGTCATTTTGAGGCCTCTGATGTCATGCCAAAATGTGCCACGTTTAGCCTAGTTTTTATTTCAAAGATTTCAGCAGCAGTGTGACAAAATCCAAGAGCACTTTCTGTTGGCTTCATACCGACCATAACAGCACTGACCATGAGTGCAAGAGGACAGGAGTGAATGTTGGCGTGGTAAACGCAGCAGTTGTCTTCATTGGCGTTGTTCCAGTTTGTGGGACATTCATGCTCGAGGCAGAATCTTTTGGCCTCTGAGGCATTGCTGTGGGAGAAAGTGAAGCGTATAGTGTAACCGATGTTACATGAAGCCAACATTTCATTCATTGTGAACATGATATCAGGTTTGAGAAAATCTCATGTGGTATGCTGAACATTCAGTGAAGTAAAAAGTGTTTTCTACACACAATAAATCACATTTGAGAAGGCCGGCATTGTGTGCTCACCTGAACTGGAAAATCTTGTTTTTAACGGCGTATTCATAAAAGGAATCCGAGGCAGTGACAGAGTAGGTAACGTTGAACTCCTCCCCATCCGTGACCTTTTCTGGTGGACGTTGAACCCAAGCCATTTCTAAGCCTGTGAAAAGATAGTACAAGTGGGTGTGAAGCATTTAAGGGAAATCTCCAAGTCATCTACCAAAGCAAATGTTTGTCGCCTTTAAGGAAATGCCCCTGTGACGGTACACACTCGGTTTAAATCAACTCTCAAATAAACGACACTTATATTGTTGGCCTGCTGATTAGGAAACTTCCTTTAAGTTGTTGGCTTGCACATTTAAGGCCTCCTCTTCAATTCTTAAAGGGAGAGCTCACCAAAAAATTTTGCCAAAACTGAATCACTCAGGTTTTGGTTTGTTTTGAAGTGAATCAACAATTCATTAAAAAAAGAATCAAGTCGGTTTGTTCATGAATTGGACCATATTTTTTTTATATATACACAAGTTCATCCTGTTTTAGATCGACATGAGAGTGACAAAAAACTGAACTGCCCCTTTAAGGAATTAGCAACAACAATGAAAGCTATTGAATGTAGCTAATTAGACGCATTTTCTTGAAAAGCAGCACTTACCGCCACAGCTAATCATGTTGTAATCGTTTGGTTCTACTATGGGCCAGCAGTCATATTCAGTGTTGTCCAGGTCATGCCAGCCTTCAGCAGTCAGAATCTGAAACCAGTTCATTATCGTGGTTATTCGGGATTGGTGCATTTATCCAAGATAACATATGCTAACTCTAATGGATGTTTACCAGTCTTACTTCCTGAATCACCTTAAACTGAAATCAAGTAGAATACTTTTGAGCTGTAATATTTCTAAATTTGACCCAGTTAGTAAAAGAGTTGGCATGGCCGTGTTATGTACATACATCCTGGGATATAAAACAAAATATTATTTAATTGGTTGTAACAAGTGCTAATATGTATCATGTGCATGCTGGTGAAAAAATAAATATAGAAAATTAAATTAAATTAAATTTTCATTTCTTTACACAGGTGTTAATATGTACCATGTATATGCTGGGAAAACAAAACTAAAAATCTAAACCAAACTTAACTAAGCTATTTAATTGTTTTTAAAAAGTGTTAATATGCACCATGTACATGCTGGGAAAAATAAAGTAAAATAAAATAAAATAATTACATGAAATTAAATTTAAAAGCAATTAAATAATTATTTTAAAAAGTGTTAATATGTACCATTTATATGCTTAGATATAACATAAATAAAATAAAAAATAAAATAAAATAATTGATTTAAACAAGTGCTAATATGTACCACATACATGCTGGGACATAATTTAAAAACATATTACATAACTTAATTATTTATTTGGTTTAAATATGTTAATATGTTCCACATATATTATGGGAATAAAAAAAAAAAATAATAATAATTTCTTAAAACAAGCTACATGCTGGGGGAAAAGTAAATAAATAAATTGCATATAAATAAATTGCATATATTGCAAATAAAGCAAATTCACAGGTCTGTCGTTCACTGCCTTATTCTGACCACAAGTGTTTCTGACATAGACACAAAAGCCGTGGGTGACAATGTCTGATCCAGTCCATTCACTGACAGTTTTTTGGCAGTGAAGCTGATTACACCATCACTGTAAAACAGGGTATCTTAAAAAACAAAACACCATCGTCTTTTTAAACCCGTCCAAGCGATCAAATAAATCCCCTGCATCATGAAAATATTGAGAAATCCTGAATAAAGTCACAAAATCATACACTTACCACGAGGAGAAGGACAGCGCAGGTTTCCCACAGACCCATATTGTCTTGCTTGTCGGTTTGGATGCACAGTGCAGACTGACTTGGTAAGAAGGGGCTGCCTCTTGTCCTCTATTTTGTCTTTCTTTCTTTCCTTGTTGCCTCAATAGCCCGGTAATTATTCAATCAGCTGGAGAGCTGGCGCTAATCATAAACACAGTGGCTTTCTGCCCCTTCACTCTCCCAAGGAGATCCAACTCACCTTCAGCCTCCACTTATAGTCGGTACATACGCAAAAACCAATATAAAAACAACGTATTATTTGAAATGCAGTCTGATACTGTCAAATGAGATATTTACTGAGAAATTTTGCTCTTTAAAAAAAATAAATAAACAGAGGCCACGTTCACTATGGTCTGTTTTTTTATTTCCATTTTTTATTCACTAAATTATAATGCAGTCATACATAAAACTGACAGCATTTGTGAATGATCATTTAAAGAAGGGGAACGTTTATGGATGAGCAGCAACAAAAGTTATGATTAAATACAGTATTGTTCAAAATTCTGGGGTCAGTTTTTTAATATTATTATTATTCAGCAAGAATGCATTAGTAAGTAATATTTATTTCTAAATATTACATTACATTGATCAAAAGGGATATAAGGACCTTTTTATAATTTTATTTAAGATATAATGCATGTTTTACATATATAGATAGATAGATAGATAGATAGATTCTTACTGAGCTCAAACTTTTGAACAAGTAAAAAATCTTTTGTAAAAATGTCTTTGAATAACATTTCCAACTTTGTAAAATACAAGTTATAAAAACAAATCCAAGTGTGAAACATATGTTTCACAATTTTTTTTGCGAAAAAAAGCAAATGGACTTCAAAACATGATTAAAGGTGGGGTATGTAATTTTTCAAAAACGCTTTAGAAAACTGAGTCGGGGCCAGGTACCAAAACAAACTTGTAGCCAATCAGCAGTAAGGGGCGTGTCTACTCATGATATGGAGGAGAGAGCGTTCAGTGAACAGCCGAGCCGAGCCGAGCGACAGAAAGATAGAGATGGCGGATAAAAAACAAAAGAGGAAAACGTCTGCGTAACAATAAGGCAAGAAGTAGGACCCGTGTAAATATCAGATCAGCTTTCCAGCGCTGGAGAGAACTCAAGGAGCGGAAGGCCTGTGATCGGACGCCGAGGTTGCTTTGGTTCTTCTCGATAGGTTAGTAACACCGTGTCTACACTGGACACGGCGCACCGCAACAGCTAAAGTCTGCCTACACTGGACGCGATAAAGCGGCCGTTGAAAATCATTTGAAATTTGTGTCAGCACGTCATAACTAGAACGCGGCAGCAGTTTTCTGTCGGAGATTTGTGTGTCGAACCGCGCAGCATCCAGTGTAGACAGCATCACTGATTATAATGACTTCTATAGTTTTTTGGCGTGCCGCTCGCGTCCGGTGTAGACACGGTATAACATTGGTTTTGCTTTGTTTCAGTGATTTCTCCTGAGGAGGAAGGAGCACAACTTCTCTCGCTATCGCAATTTCTCCCAAATAGGAAGGAACGCAATTTCTACCGAGGGACCCCTCCCAGAGATTTGCTTAGGTCCCCCCATAACTTAAACATGCCCCTGTATATTCCATGAAAAAAATCATTCAAGTTTCATGAGTAATACTAGGGTGGATGATGACGAACATTCTGCAGAAGATGCGACTCAACTGGGCTGGCCAAATTGGACCCCATTGATTTTCACTATATGGGCAAAAACATCATTATCGAAAGGGGCACGTTTAAATGCAAACTTGAACGAACTGTAAAGTTTAAAACTTATTTGGTTGCTTTTCATACATTTCAGTGCTGTTACTTACCACAACATGCAATAACATTACTATAGTTAAACCATGGTAACCACAAATTAACCATGGTTTGGCTACACTAATCTTTAACCATGGTATTTGTAGTAAAACTGTGGTTATACAAATGGTAATCAATAAGCCAAAAAAAAAAAAAACATGTTTAGCCTACTACACTTTTACTACAATAAAACCATGGTTAATTTTTGTAAGGGCTAGGTTTGTGACCAGCAATTCGGAAATTTAATTTCTGCGACAACGCGGCTGGAACTACAGCATACAAACAATGCCAATCTCAGCCAGATACTGTGCTTTTATTTAATGTCAAATGTCTCTATTTAAGTCTGAATATCATTTTACCCAGTCTTTATAGCCAAACTGAAAACGACAATGAATAATTTACCTCAGATTTTGGAAATAAATGAAAGGAAACATAAACGTTCAAACTGTAAATGCAATGTGAACAAAAAAAAAAAAAAATGTATTCAATGACAAAGATTGTATCAGCCATTTTTAATAATGTTAAAATGGTTTAATATTTATGAATTCGATTAATCACTTCGTTGCGAGTGAAGCGCGCTCTCAGAGAAAGACTTCGCCCACATGCTTTTCTGATTGGCTGTGATTTTTGATTGATTTTGTCGCATCTCATGTGGGCAGACAAATTACTCGTCGCTAGAATCTTATCGCATCACGTCTAGGACACGGTGTGAAACAAAAGCCTCAGGATAAACCTTGTGTACATTTCCTGTTTACAGCAGCAAAGTGACATGATTCCAATGTAGTTTATCTTTATGAAATCAGTGCCCACACCGGAAGAATAAATCATCCTGTTTACGCTGGAATACGTGACCCTATCGACGCCCGACATGAGGACCTGCAGGTGGCCATTGAGAACATTTTTTTGCCCAAGTATCAACAGGAAAAGCTGGTTTCCCAGGATATAGGCTACAATCTGAAGCACGGTTGTATTTTCGTCATGCTGTAATTAAGCCGTGTCGCAACTCCAGGAGCATGACTGGAGCTCAGGTGAGACGATCTGCAGCAGCTTGTTGCATCAGAATTACGCAAAACGGGGAATATCTCGCCATTTCAAAACCTGAACAAAGGAAACCAGTTTATTCTGTACCCCTGACCTAGCAGTTTGGATTTCAGCCTGCGAGCTTAAAGCACATTAGGAGGGGTTGTTAGGATGAAAAATTAAATAAGGACCCAATAATGTTGACTGGAGGAATAAGGAATTTACTTTATCATTTTTATCAAATTATAAATTGCATTATGGAAGGTCGTTTTTTTTTTTCACCTCAGGAAAAAAAGGAAGAAATTACATTTTGAAATCGAAGCCTCAACCAATGTTGAAATTGATTTTATTTTTATTTTCAGTTTTCATTTTGAGTTTAGTTTAAGTTTTAGTCTTTTTGTTTAATTTAGCAGCATTGTTTATATTAGATATTTCTATTTAGCTTAACTTCATTTCTATTTCAGTTTTAGTACTTAAACTTATTTCAGTAAGTTGCAACATTTCTAATTTTCATTTAGGGTTAAGTTTACGTTTTTTTTTTCTAATATTTTATTTTAGTTCAGCTTTGTTTTAATTACTGAAAAATATTTTATACTTAGTTTTAGTTACAATTGTCACAATAACAATAGTCACAATTTTGAAAAAATAAAAGTCTTTTTTCTGAAAAAAGAAAAAAACTTCCATAAAAATCATTTAAAAAAAGTTTAATTTTTCTTAAATATCATTGTATTTTAGTTCAAGAACACAATGGAATTATATATACAGATAATCTCATTTACACTGTAACTGCAGTTAACATGACCAATTAATTTTTCATATTTAGAGAAATTTTTGGTATAATATATATATGTGTGTGTGTGTATATATATATATATATATATATATATATATATACATACACGTATATGTGTATATATATGAAATAAGCTCAATTCTGTATCTTAATTTGAATTGTGTAATATTGGATAATGGGAATCTTTTACACATGAAACCACAAAAACAAATTAGCAGTACCGATATGTATTTACATGGGCATAATTGACCACTTCATCATGTAATACATAATTATAAATCTAATATTCGACTATACACAGTAAAAATTATTCTCACATGAAAACTATGAAATGCATATAAAATCTCTCAAATGCTTACATTAATATGTACATCAAGTCTACATATGATCTACATACATCCATTTTAACATTTAAAAAGTCAAAGACTCATTTTAAACAGTACAGTATACTTAGAAAATAATTAAGAGATTCACACATATTTTACGACAGTACAGTATACTAATGAAATCTGTCTCGGATCTTGAGAAATGGTCAAAAGCTGAATTAATGAGGTGAAGTGAAACTTTACAAGTGCATTGCTGTGGGAGGTGTGGTGTGGTGGGTAGTGCACATGCTCAGACATGCTGCACGCAGGCGTTAATGCTGGCGACTATCACTGAAAATAGTAAAAATGAGTGCATTGCTTTGTACTGTCATTAAACTCCTTTTGAGATCTGCTCTAACTTTTCGTCTCTGAGAGCAGACTTCAGGAGAGTTCAGGAGCAATGGCATATCAGGGTGATAAAAATGGTCTTCAGTCAAATCTGAGTCCGGCCCACCTTCAAGACTTAAGCATCTCCTGTGTGGAGACCTTGCTGTCTTCTGCTGTATTCTCTTTCAGGCTACTGGTTGTCTCCCGACCAGAGCCGCGTTGAATGTTGGCCTTGGACGACCTCTGCCGCCTCGTCCCACTGCGAACACAACGCATCAGGTTCTTGATGGTGGTCCACATTTCCTCGTCTCTGTAGGAGTAGATGATCGGGTTCATGACGGAGTTGAGGACGGCGAGGAGCAGCAGCCAGCGTTTGAATTTCATGATGTCGCATTGTTCGCACTTGAGTCCGTCCAGAAGCAGAACCACAAGTCCAGGAGTCCAACAGATCACAAACGCTCCTAAAGTGACAAACAAACATTTGGGTTGAACTGTTTTTAATGATAAAACCATATGTATATTTGGAGATATATCACATACACATTACACATGCAAGTGTTTTTATATTTACAAATATATAAATAAAAATTAGCAACTAATTAATTCCATATTTTTTTGGCGTGTGCATCTGAAAAGTCTCCTTGTTTGATGTGGTCTAAATAGACATTATGCGTCTAAATAAACGCAATTCTTGTCAAGAAAAAAAAAAAAAGAGACGTTTTTTGACGCAGTTTTGGATTGGGTGACCAACCCTAGCCCCACCCCTTCGTTGACTGCATTAAATGTTTTTAACACTTTTAAACTGGGAAAATTAATCGCCTGTGTTAACGAGCTAATTTTGATAACACTAATATATATACACACTTATGAGGTTTTTTTCTCTATTTATATATATTAAAATGCATATAAAATCCTAAAAACATCAAACATTTCATATGTTAGTTTAAATTATATATTGTACATAATTAGGCTTAGATTTAATTTTCGATCTTAAAAAGTATACTTATAAAAATTTATAAACGTACACATACATCACACATACATTTTTGTTTATTTAAACATGTTTGTGTGTTCATATAAATATATACATAACGTTATATATTATTGACAGTTTAACCTTACTAGCCTTGTGTTCAAGGTTATGAAACAAGGTGCTGATATTTCTACTTGTTTTGTTTTTTAAAGGAAATGAAAACAGAGAAAGTTGCCATTGGTTCCCAGTGGCAAGCAGGTTCCACAATATGTCTCATCTCACAAAAAATATGGCTTGCTGCACCTCTAAGGTTAACCTTTTACACATATTGCATTTTGCACTGCTGTAGATGCTGCAGTGATTTTTGTTTGTTTTAACCACACTTAGAGAATGCATTTCTGCCCCAACATGTTCAATAAACCTTTTTTTGAGCCTTGATAGAGTGACTCACAGCAACAAAGCTGCTTTTAGCCACAGTTCCCCTTAATTCTTTCAAGTTCATATGAAATCCTGCCTGCACCGCAAAACAAGCTTGGACAAACAGGATGGATCTCAGGTGAAGAACATGTACCGGCACGTCTTTCAAGATTAGAAAACACTCATAAGCACTAAAATGAACAAAGGAGATGGTTGTTTTCAGATGCCGGAGCTTCTCCTGAAAGAACCGCACGAAGCCCACCTCCTGTTTCACAACTAAAAATCATTTTCTTAATCAGCACTTTTAAACAGTAAAAAAAAAAAAAAAAAAATTCTTAAGAAATACTGACAAATTTGATTGTTTCTAAAACTCGTTTTAAAGAAGTTTAGATATTTTACTGTAAAACATGACACATATTGATTAAAAGTGTTTTGGAAGGTTAAAAGTGTGATAAATGTGTCTATTTGGCACCAGAAATGCTTACTAGAGAAGGACATACTGAGGTTATGACTAAACCTCATCAGTTGGGGGTTCCTCTGTGGTTTCTAGTAAGTTCGCCATTTAAGTGAACACTCTTTCCCTTTAATCGTATTAAACGGTTGTGGAGGAGGACAGAGCACCATGTTTTCTGCAGATGTGCACAGTGTTGTAAAAGCCCTTTGCATATATGCATTTATTACATGGCATAACGAACAGCAGCGGTGAGAGGGTTGGATACCGCAGGGCCACAGAGCATCAAAGGGGCCACAACTATTTTAAAAGAAGACCTTGAAAGTTTTTCAATTTTGTAATGGACCATATAATGGCAGCACTGCTACAGATGGAACAGCATTCAGGCATAAACAATTAAAAAAAACTAATTTGTTAAAAAAAAAAAAAAAACAGCTACCATGAGTTATTGCAGTTACGAAATGTTACGCAGAGTTAAGCACCAACCAATCCTAAACAAAGTAGTGTTCGCTCGCAAAACTTTTGAGCATTTTGCAATCTGTTTCTCAGAGGAATGTTTTGCGAGTGAGTGCAAAATTTCTTGGCGAATGCAAAGGATTTGTGAGAGAACACAAAGTTCCTTGTGGGAACAAAGTTTTGAGAGCAAGAGCAAAGTTTCTTAAGAAACGCAAATGTTTTGTGAGTGAACGCAAAGTTGCTTTGGAAACGTAATGGATTTGTGAGTGAGTGCAAAGTTTCTTGGGGAATGCAAAGGTTTTGTGAGCAAACAAAGTTTCTTGGGAAACAAAGGTTTTGTGAGCAAACAAAGTTTCTTGGGAAACAAAGGTTTTGTGAGTGAATGCAACATTTTTTTGGGAAAATGCTAAAGTTTTGAGTAAACGCAAAATTTCTGTGAGTGAATGCAAAGTTTCTTGGGAAACGCAAAAGGTTTTATCAGTAAACACAAAGTTTCTTGGGGAAACAAAGGTTTTGCAAGCAAGTAAAATTTCATGGGGGAATGATAAGGTTTTGTGGATGAACACAAAGTTTATCAGGGCAACTTTTTGGAAATAATGCAGAAGCCTTTATATATATATATATTTTTCTTCCTCCAATCTCATATCTTCCTCACAATAACTGTGTAGGAAGCAGTTAAAAATAAACAACTGTATGGATGTTGATTATTAAATCAATGTTTTGATCACATAAATATGCTAATAAGGTGATTAATTGAGGTGGTTAATAAATATACAATCTACTAATTCTATGTAAATCTATTAATTCTGAGTTTATGTTTTAACTAACCAGGACCACTAGTATTTCTTTTTCTACACTGGGTAGCCCCGGCCTCTGTGAAATTTTATTGCTTCTCATCAGAACTGTACATTAAACATCACATATTTTCTTACTGACTGTGATTGTGTCATATTATAAGGCAGTGTTTATTTTTGTAGAGAGTTTGTACAAAAAATTTGCTTGTTGCTCAAAAAGCGCATCAGATTTTTCAGGGGCCAATGCGTGGAATTTTTTTTTTTTTTTTTTTTTACATTAAATTATCCTGTGACACTTTTATTAAATTAAATTATCCTGTGTAATTTTGATCTATCTAGACTTGCGCAGAAAATAACCATTTATGCACATGTGAAGTTAATATTTACAACAAAGCAAGCAGGTACTGTTTCACTGGTGTGGTTTCTTGTCTGTTTTTAACAAAGAATTTCTCAAAGGATGAGTTGTGCAATGGATTAATGTGGCATGTTTGGAGGTAAAGGTTACAAGACAACAAAGAAAGAATGCAGCATACTTCTGAAACCCAGGCATCTGCTGTTATCTGCAGTTCGTTCAAGAAATAATTGAGGAGTACTGGGCTGTGAATCTTCACATATCTTTATCATACTGTACAAAGTCTCCCAGACACATTCTCTTTATCTTCTAAAACAATCCTTCCTGAAAACAAAGTGATCTCATCTGGCCAACAACAGATTTTCACACATGTGAGCAACTGGCGTGAAAGACAGACACGCATCTAGTATGAGTTTCATGCTGTTTTTCTCCAAGGCCACAGGCCACTCGTGTTGGTGGTTTGATTCAGATGCCAGGCAGTGTAAAGAGCGACCTTGTGCAAGATAATTATACAGGCCTGGAGGACGACTCCTCCACTTTGGCCCTATCTGCAACTTGAAGCAGTAATAGATACTCCTAAAAACTGGTATAAAACCAGCTTTTCTTCTCTGCAATATGGTCTGACATAATTACTGAATTTCTCCAAAAAGCCCTGCTTAGACCAGTATAAACCAGCTTTTTTGATGGTGAGTGCTGGTTTGGTACTTGTCTAGCTGGTGGTTTTCAACAGGGTCTATAAACAGCAATTCTTGAAAAATGTTAATGTCAATGACATAAGGCTTATTTTTTTGGTCCAGATCTATAATTAAAAAATACATAGGCCTATAAAATACACTATATTGCCAAAAGTATTGGGTCGCCCCCTTCTAATGAACAGGTTTGACTACTTTAGTAATTTCTATGAGTACAAATCTTAATGTTTAAGCATATAATGATATTCTAGGAAATTGTGTGCTTCTAATATTATAGCAACAATTTGGACAGGACCCTTTTCTATTTATAACATGACAATGATTTCTCTGTGTATAAGGCAAGGTTCAAAAAAGAAAATGATTGATTCAGTCAGTGTGGAAGAACTTGACTGCTGGTCTGCAGAAAACCAGTCCTAATCCCAGTTTAACACCTCTGGTGTCGACTTCGTAGAATGCAGAACGCTTGAGCTTAAAAAACTCATCACCAAACACCAATGACTTGTACATACACTACTATAGACAAAAGTATTGGGACACCCTTCTCTTTAGAACAGAAAAATGCATGCTCCAAATCTGTGGCAACAACGATGGGAACATAATTCATGTATTTAAAAATTGTATTTCCATCTCTGTTGCAACAGTTTTGGAAGTGTCTAAAATGACTGTACCCATATGTACAAGTCATTGGTGTTTGGTGATGAGTTTTTGGCTCAAGGTCTGCATTTACAGTCACACCAGAGCCAGTGTTAAACTGGGATTAGGACTTGGTTTTCTGCAGACCAGTCAAGTTCTTCCACACTGACTGAATCAATCATTTTCTTTTTGAACCTTGCCTTATACACAGAGGCATTGTCATGTTAGGATAGAAAAGGGTCCTGTCCAAACTTTTACTATAAAATTAGAAGCACACAATTTCCTAGAATATCATTATATGCTTAAACATTAAGATTTGTACTCATAGAAATTACTAAAGTAGTCAAACCTGTTCATTAGAAGGGGGCGACCCAATACTTTTGGCAATATAGTGTATGTTGAATTTTTGAATTAAGTCAAACTTGCCTATAAAGTCAAAAAGCAATTCAAAATTATCAGAAATTGTTCTAATAATAATGAAGAAATTCTCACAATTTTTTATTATTATTATTTATACGCTTCACTGCCTATTAATTTTTTTTTTAATTCAACTCAAAATTATGAGATATTTTAGTGTTTTAAATAAAAAAAATTAAGAGATTTTAAATATTTTAAGATATTTTAAGATATTTTAAAATCTCTTAAGATATTTTAAATTTCTTAAAATATCAGAATGTTAGTTCAGGTTATAAAATGTCATGTGGTGCAACTCTGAGAAGTAATTAGTTATTAATTAATTTATGATATGATATTAAAATATGATTTAACAAATTACATTAAAACCTTTTTAAAAATAATGAAGATATGTACACTTACATGATGTTCAAGGTGTGATAAAAATATATTACTACTTTTTTCTTCATAGTTACACCACATGACATTTTTAGAGTTATTAAATGTAAACTTTTCCTAAAAATGGTATGTTTTTATAACCACATAAAACCAAAATAAATACAAATACAAATGTATTTTCCTTTAAATTTTAAAAGATGTTTCCTTCCCTTTATCACACACACACTCTTATTTATCATTGGCCTGTTTGCAGACAAAACGTCTGGTAGATTGTTTGAACACGCAATTCATAATAAAAGAAAGAAAGTCAAAAAGCAAAAGAAATTCAACCTTTGAACTTCTGATAGCAGTCAGATAATGCAAGGGAGGGAGGTTTCGCGTTTTGTGTTTCATTGTTAACTCTTGCATCTCATTGTATGTTAACTCTTCAGCTTCTCGTCTACATCTCCTCAATCAAGTTTAACATCTCCAAAAAATATGTATATGTAGTAGATGCCTGCCCGTGGTTAACAGGATATGAGATCACATCCTTTCAATCTAAATATTTGTCATGTCTGTAATAAATCTGCAGAAATATTTACCCACCCTGTCCCATATCACCCACACTTGAGTGGGTTACAAGTTTGGCAAGAAACATTTGAGACCCCACAAGCCTCCATTGAGAGCTCAATTAACATATTCAGCAGTCTGGGAGTGTTTATCATGCTTACAGACTAAAGGTGTGGACTTTGGACAGCTCATCAGAGCTATGGAGGCTTGTGGGAAAACTATAAAAACAACATATCCTGTAATTGCCATTGAACTTTGAGTGACTGAGGAGTGATGATATAGTCTGATACATATCACAGTCTGGAATGCATGTGGAGGTTCAATGTGCTGCATTTGTGCAATGAATTCACTTCCCATTTTGTCAGGCTGCTTATAGTAATCTAGTATTGTTATAGTAAGAGGCAGCTCACCAAAAAAAAGAAGGAAAGAAAATTCTGTAATTATTTGCTCAACATTGTCACCAGCGATGAACCACAATGAATATTATCCAACTGCCCAAATTTAATTAGTTTGGGTGATTAAATTTGGGCACTTGGGTAATTTTTTCAGGGTGTTGCGTTTTTCTGGTCTTCAGAAACAAGGTGCCTTTCGATATTTCAGTTGAATAAATTTGACATATTGCTACTAAACCACACAGCTGACATGTTCACATCCTTGAAGAAGCTTCCTTGAAGAGGCTTGAATCAAATGTCACTGTTTCAGTTTCGGTTTGTGGTGATGCACCAAAATTTCTGCAACTGAAAAAGTCTGAAATTGCCAAAATATTTATTGTTTTTGGCCATTTCGGTCTAGTATTGTCCACTGCAGAAATTTCAGTTCATCAATACAGGTATAACAGGAATTGCCAAAAACAATGAATTTTTGGTTTTGGCTGAAATAATTGTGGTGAGCCGAAACCAAAAAATAAGTATTTGCGGCTGCCAATATTTCAGTGCATCACTACAAACCAGTATGCGTTCTGTTCTTCTGTGTAACACGGAAGATATTTTGATGAATGCTTTAACCGTTTATGTCCATACAATGAAAGCCAATGGGGTCCAAAACCACAACAGCCCTTAATGAGGATAGACACCATATTGAATTTAATGAGAAAATGAGACTTTAAGGGAAAGACTACAGTCTTTACATTGGCACGCATTGTATAAAGGTCCTAGATCACATAATTTTCACTGTTTTATGTAGTTCTTGCATACAGAACTTTTTTTTTTTTTTCCCCAGAAAGATGTTTCATTAGCTGGACAATCGGTATGGTGTTAAACAACAGTACAATCCATTGAAAGCACTGTACTTCTATTCTTTTTTTTTTTTATTCCTGTCAAAAATTAAATATGGTGCTACCCTGACTCAATTGACTTTCAAAATATCTTATTTGTGATACAAAGAAAGAAATTGACACAGGTCTGGAACGACATGAACATTTTCAATTTTTGGATGAGCTAGCCATTGCACAAGACCAGACCTAAAGGAACATCTCCAGAACTTACCAAGTACAGTCATCACCGTTTTGATGAGCTTGACAGGCGTCCTCTTTCGATTTATAGATCCAGAGGTGTGCGCCTTCAGGACAACAGTCTTTCTCATCACATAGATGTAAATCCTCAAGTATACGCCAACCATGATGAGGAAGAGCACCAGGTTGGACACTGACCAGAAGATCAGGTAGCTCCGGCTAAAGATGGGTGCCAGTTTGGAGCACAGGTCCAGACTGCAGATACAGTTCCAGCCTAAACTAGGAACGGCCCCCATGAATAGCGATATACCCCACACAAGGGCAATCAACAGGGTCACTCGACGTTTGGTGAGGTTACTGTGAACCTTCCAGTTCATGATGGAGATGTAGCGTTCGAGGGCGATCACCAGGAGGTTGGTCAGGGATGCAGAGAGACTCGCGTCCAGCAAACCCTGCCGAAAGAAGTAGCCTTGAACAGTGAGATCGCGAGATATTTTCCCTGTATTGAACATTAGATACACGTAAGCGATCCCGGCGAGAAAGTCTGAGGCGGCAAGGTTGGCGAGGAGATAGTAGAAGGGGTAGTGAAACCTTCTGTTCGTCACCACCGCCGCAATGATCATGGCATTGGCCACTAGGATGAAGCAACAGCAGATGGATCCAACCACCTGAACCAGGATGAGCTGCGTTTGGTCCCATTCATCTGAGGTTATGTTGCTGTTGTTGTAGAAAAAGCCCATGGGCTGATCATGGTAGCAAACGTTAGACCTGGCCATCTTTGGACAAAAACCACTATGACTGGAAAGAAAAACAACACATAAGTGTATTGTCTGGGACTATAAAGCTTCAATTATTTCAGTTTGTTTTTCATATGAGTCATTTATCTGAAAACCCATAATTCAAAAAGACAAAAACGCCACCAGGGTATCATACATGACAAAAATGCAATAAACTAAACAAAGAATGCAACATAAACACTCAAATGTACATAATTAATAATGGATAGACTTTCTGAATACAATCCAAATAAATGTTATAATAATCGCCCTTTCTTCATTAAAAATTTGTAATTTACCATAAGTACTCTATAAACTTAGGTAAAATAGTTTATGCTTTTTACACCTAAAACATTTTTGCAGTGTTTTAGAATAAAATTACATGTATTTTGTTTTAAAGGATAACATTTTTAGTTCAAATGTTAAATTTCTACTGCGGCATTTTAATCTTTTTTACATTTTTAAACAGTTTATCACAGGTTTTATTGCCATTTCTATCACATTTTGTCTTCACTTGTTGGTTTTCAACTGTAGTGTAGTCTCTAATTTAGTCTGAGCCATAAAATGCCGTTTCAAATAGTTTTACATGCACGTACCGCAGGATACTACCAAAACAAACCAAATCAATCAACATCTCACGTGAAATCACGTTTTGGCGCTATTATCCCCTTAGAAACCTGACTAAACGTATGAAACTCGTACAGTAACGTGCAGTGATATATAAAGCTCTCTTACCATTGACAGACTCAGGTCAGGTTCTCAGTTCACTCTCCATTAGCGGTCCAAAGTATCGCGCAAATCCTGCGTGACTCCACAAACACAAGGCGACTCTGAGTCAAGTATCTGAAAGAGTTTGATCTTGAGAGTTTTTAGGGAGGAGCGCGGGAGGGACAGACTGTCATTGTGGGCGTGGTCACCGAACCTATGCTGCTGCTTTCAATTGTTCAGAAAAATAAATACAAACTTATGAAAAGTAATTAAGACAAAATTTGCAGGTCTTCTCACCACGAGCTGAAGAACTCAGGTAATGAAGTGTTTAAGAAAACAGTTTACTAGATTACGGTTCAAAAGAAGTCGATAAACGACGTGTTTATGAGTGGCTTTTTCTTAGTCAGCGTCTATTTCGTAAAGTTACGCAATTTTACTCAGGTGTGTGAGGTAAAGGAGGCTCCACAACGTTGAACATTAACAAATATGGAGATTTCGATCAATACTACATTGAGATTTAGTCTCCTAAATAGTTAGGCTCCTCAATATTCTCCTTAATTGTTGAACATTTAATATTTAAACTGTCACAAAGAACATAAGCGCATTGTCTAATGTATCAAGGGTATGAAAATTGACCAATATAGGATACTGTAGCCTACAAACCATATTCATAAAGAGATTTGTTATTTTGGTACCATATTGTTCTGCATGTCTTCATTGTGGTTGTAAATATAATGTAACCGATGGTCTGAAAAGAAAAAGTTTAATTGTAGCCTATACCATGAACAATAAAATAAAAGTAAATCAGTGTTGGGGTCAGGTAGACCAGGTAAATCACAGATTTCAGGATTGAGTTTCATTTCTTATAGAAACAAGAAGTGGAGCCGTCATTCTAAAAAAACAGGCACTTCTGATTTAATTGGTTTTTGAGGTCAAGAAAGCACCTTTTGCAAAACTCTCTCTTTTAACAACCCCTAAAAACGTCACCAAGTTTCTAGAATGCATTTTAGCATGATATCTAATTTTAATGCTTTGGATAACAAAGCAACCCAAAAAACAGAAGCACACACACACAAAGGGTCTCTTGTAGTTTGCAAATACAAAATACTTTTTATTATCTTCCATTCCCTCACCCAAGGTCTTTCTCCCAGTGAGCAATTGCTTACTAAGCAAGTCACGTAGGAACTTGTCTGCCTTCCCAGTTAATTGTGGGATGATGATGATAATGAGCCGTGATTCACATCATGATCATCTACCATGATCATCTACCAAGACAAAAGTTGCCTCGGCTGAGTGAACAATGCATTCTTAGAGCTGCGGTGTTGCACATACACATTACAGTCATTCCTTACACACTTCACATATTTGAAGCACAATATTAAGACACTTTATCTTTTAACTATTTCTAAACACCTTTGAGGTAACATGCCAAAGGGCTGATATAAAAATCAACACAAATGTGTAATTTGAAGCGACCCTCTAATGTAAAACATGAGCAGACAATCCACATAAATAATATCATAAAAGATATTTCCTCTACCACTCAACATTAAACAGCGATAATTTTACAGATTGCACATCAAAATGCATCCAACATAATCTGCGGTTGCCATTTGACCCACAAACCGCTTCATTTTTTGTTCTTAATTGCATTGTAGTGCACTTTGGCCAATATGATTTGGCATTTATCTGTTTGCTAATGTAGGTCTTACCGGTTCCTAATGAAATTGCCATGTTCACAGGAAGATCTTGCTTCCTGTGTAGTACATGAAACATGTACATGGAGCGGTAAACATGTTCACATAATCTTTCCCTTATTAAGCTGCAAATCCATTGCAGTTTTCAGTAGATTCAACATTGAATCAGTCGCAATGGTCAACTGATGAGAATGATGGTGTCGTCGTTGGGAACCCTGCAGAAAGAGCACAAATTAGGTATATTGTGAGTTGGCATTTCATGTAGGTGTTTTTTTACGCATAGATGATCTGAAACCAGTCTTTGAAACAGTTTCCATTGTCTTACAATTTTGAGTTCTGATGGTTTTTCAGTGCAGATTTTGGTTACACAGCTTTCAGCCTTTATATAAATGTGGTTGGTTGCAGTTTCCAAAGGAAGTGAAACTAAACATTCTTAAACTCAATTTTTGAGTCCTGAAAACGTTGCAGGTTAGTTTCATTGCAAATTAGGTAAATTCCTTAAATCGAACTGTCCCTGTAAGTCTTTTTGTTAAGAAAAAAGTTGGCTATATTCTATTCTAGTCTGGGATTAGTATTGAATTAAATTGATTACAGTTGTTACAAAAATGCACAAATAAATTACATATAAAATATATTTAAATAAAATAAAAACATTTTAATTTTTAATAATATTTAACATTTTTAATGATTTTACTCTAGGCCTTTATATTTTTGAAAATATAAATGCAGCATTGGTGAGCATATACTCTTTCAAAAAATAGTAATAATAATAATAATAAGATAAAAACATGGATGATGGATGGATGGATGGATGGATAGATAGATAGATAGACAGATAGATAGATAGATAGATAGATAGATAGATGGATAGATGGATAGATGTTTTAAAGAATAATTATTTAAAGAATAATTTTGAAAATTTATAATAGTGGTGATAAAAGATGCCAGTATAGACTGAATCACTCAATTCCCAACCAGGAATAACACGTTCCTCTTTCTGCCAGATGAAAAGATAAAGAAATATAATTCTGGTCCACTTGTTGAGCAGGAACACCAGTTGATCTAATCTGAAGAGATGATGGAAGATTCTCATAAAACCCAATTTAATCCCAAAGTACTGTAATATCCATGCTGAAATCCAGTCAGTGCAGCATAAGTGGCTTTTAACCTGATATTTAGTTGCAGCATCAAATTATAGCCGGGCTTTCCATCTCATCTGACACTCAAGCAAACAATGAGTCCTCCATTTGGAGTTCAGTTTCACGTTTTCTCGCATTTCAACCCAAAACATCTAGAAACTTACAAGACAAAAAGCTCTGGTAATATTCCCCAGAGGGGAAAAAAAAGAAGCTCAGAACAATAATGGGCATCATTTATGGGGGCAACTTTTTCTTTTCTAAACTCTCGTTTGTTTATCGTTCCTGCAAGGCAAGGGGAAGCCTTCTCGATTTTTTTTTTTTTTTTCCCCACAGAGAACATTTCTCTGTAATCAGCACTTTGCTGGGTGTGTCCGTCTTTCTCTCCCACCACTAATTCCATTTCTCTTGCCATAGTGGGCTGACCTCAGCTCTGGAGGAAACACTGCTGCCCTGCAGCTGATGTCTACGATTATATACTGTACCTTTTGCAGCAACACAGCATAACTGAAGGGTGGATGGACTGGGCTTCACCACACTCTGTGCCGACCCCCTCCTGCCCCTGGAGGGGGAAACCCTCCTTCTGCCCCATCAGAAACTGTTGGAGCTCTGTCATGGGGAAGCCTGTTGTTTGGTAACCCTAGACAAAAAGAAGAAGTTGATATGAAGCGCTAAAAACAAGTACAGTATAGTACAGCTTTTTATTTGTTGAATTTCATTCAACCTGCAAGGAAAGTTCATCTAGAAATGAAAATTATGCCACCATTTACTCACTCTGATGTTGTCCTGACTCAATTTATTTATTTTATATTTTATTAATTAATCAAATCAATTAATTTTATTATTAATTCTTTAAAAAGAAAAACAAAATACAAACAAAAAAAACAGAACAAAACTAAACTAAAAACCCAAACAAAAAAAAACAAACTCCCACAAAAAAAAAAAAAACAAAAGAAAAAAATAAACCAAAAGCAAAGCAAAAAAACCAAAACAAAACAGAACAAAGCTAAACTAAAAACCCAAACAAAAAACAAACACCCACCAAAAAAAAAAAAAAAAGAAAGAAAGAAAAGAGAAGAGAAAAGACAAAAACAAACCAAAAGCAAAACAAAATCCAAACAAAAAAACAAACACAAAAAGAAAGAAAAAAAAGACAAAAGAGAACAAAAATGTACTTTCCCTTTCTTCGGATTTTGTCTAAACTTATTATTAGTAGTAGTAGTAGTAGTAGTAGTAAGTTAGTTAGTTAGATAATTAAGCCTAAGAAAGAAAATAAAATGGGTTTGCAAAGATATACATAATGATGACAGTTTTAATTTTTGTGTGAACTAAACTATGAAGATAATAAAAAAGGTTTTTTTTTTAAATAATTAATAAAATAAAAATTATATATATATATATATATATATATATATATATATATATATATTTTTTTTTTTTTTTTTTTTTTTTTTTTTTTTTTTTTTTTTTTTTGTGTGTGTGTGTTTAATATACAGGAACCCTTAAAGGGAAGCCACTTTTTTTTGCATAAGATAATGAAATGAGTTTGGAAAGACATGAGTAAATGATGACAGTTTTAATTTTTGTGTGAACTAATCTATTAAGAGAATAAATAAAGATATTTTTCACAGTCATAGACACTCATTTGCTCTATTATTATATCACTAATAAGACCTCTTCCTTCAAACCCTAAATTTAATAATAACCAAATGTATTTATTATATTATTAGTATTTATTTTTTTAGTGGGATAGTGGAAGTGGGGATAGAATATAATAGGATGAAAGGGGATAACAAGAGTTCGAGACGTTTGCAAGCCGCTTCAAACTCGCATCCATGTAAGCATTGCAGTCCAACGTGTTGGAACATGTGTGCTAATCACTAAACCATGAAGAAATACTAGTCACAGTAGGTTAAGCTGATAGTACCTTGATGGTCTCGTAAGCGTCTGTGATGAGGGCGATGAAGAGACTGAGCACCATGTAGATGAAGAGCGAGATGAACGAGTAGAGATAAGCTCGGCTGAACAGCCACACCATTGTGTTCTTTTGCTCAAACTCTGCAAACGTAGGGAACATGTCGTCTCCGTTGACTAGAGAGAAGAGGCACTCTGCCACACGACTCAGACCCTCAAACTGATCCGCATACGGTTGGTGAATGCATGGGAGAAAACAGGAGAAAGTGTGCATGAGACCAGTGTGAAATACTGACAGCTGGCAGTATAAAAATACATTATTATTCATTAAACACTTTATATAATTATGTGTGTGTGCAAATATGTATACAGATTAGATTTTAAAATACAAAAGGTACCATTATTCTATTCTATTCTATTCTATTCAGTCAATATATAGCTTCTTAAACATATAAGTGAACATATACTGCCATCTACTGTACATAAGAAAGACTACAAAATTAAAACAAGGAAGTATGTTGCAGTCATCCATATTTCAATAGTACACAATACAAACCACAAACATTTACCCAGTGGGTTTGTTTGTTTATTTATTTATTTTTGACAACTTTATTTACCTTCTCATGGTAGGGTCCCAGAACAATCCATCCACAGAAGGTGTAGCCGAGGTAGATCATTCCTGCGCAGCAGCAGAAGCGCAAGACTTTTGGTAAGGCTGCTCGCATAGTGAGGATAAGCACCTGTGTTGTCATAAAAAATATTTTAGGGCCCTAATAAATGATTAGTCTTTAAGCAGTTAATACTGTTACATGACTAGTGGTCAATAAAACACATGTGCGTCACTTTGGCCAACTTGCTGTACATTTACTTTCACGTTCTTAATGTGATTTTATGCATTTTGACTTACATTGTATTTTTCGAAGTATCCCAGATACCTTATGACGCCCACCCAGACCATTAGAGTTGATGTTCCCAGGAAGATGCTGCAGACATCATAGTTAGTCATGCTCTGTGAGGAGAAAAGAACTTTATTAGTGTTTTGAATGTAGGCCAAACTTGTTCTTCCATGTGAGTGTAAAGTAAATATTACATAAAACTGTTTAATTGCCATGCCGTAAATAACCCTACAGCACAGGTCCAAAGTCTAAAGACTACTGAGTGTGTATCTGTAAGAGAGTTGCGTAATGCCACGAAAAACAGCTGTTTAAAAAAACATGAACTGTGAACTTTAGAAACTAAAATCAAATCATTTGAGTATATTTTACTCCAGATTTAAATTACCTTTCAGAAACAACTGAAAGAAATAAAAACACTAATATAATTAATACATGACAATAAACAATTTAATTTTATAGTTTCTATGTTTCCAACTAACTTTATAAACTCAAATAAAATTGTTTTCATGAACATTAAACACGTTCCCACCAAATTTAGATGACCAAAAAATAATTTAAATAAACAAAACAAAAATACTAACATAATAAATACATATTTTTTTAATTACATTTATAAAGCGTTTTTCCAACTAACTAAACTAAACTTAACACAATTAAGCACATTCTCCCTCCAAATTTAGATTACCTTCTCAAAAAAAGCTAAATGAACAAAATAAAAACACTAATATAATAAATAAATACATACATAACAATAAAAACATTTAACTGTATAAAGTGTTTGTTTCCAACTATCTTTAGAATGTCAAATCTGATGATTTTAATGAAAATTAAGCACATTTTCCCTCTATTTAACTACATTCGATTACCTTAACAAAAATAAAGACAAATTCATAAATACATTTTAAATGAATTAATTAAAAATGATAATATTTCCCCCCAAATATAAAATGATATCCGTTAAAATAAAGCACAATTTCTCTCAAAAAATTAAATTGACCCAACATATAAATGAATTAATTATTTTTCTAATACTAATTTTTATACTAATATTTCACATTCAAAATCAATTGACTTTGCATGAAAATTAAGTATATTTTCCCTCCACAATTACTTCACAATAAATAATTTTAAACAATAAAATTTAAATTTATATAAAAATAGTAATAAAGTGTTTAATATATGCTATTAATATAATATGTTGAATTAAATAATATTAGTGCAGTCAAACGATTAATGGCATCCAAAATAAAAGTTTTTGTTTACATAATATGTGTGTGTACTGTGTGTATTTATTATATATAAATACACACACATACAGTATATATTTTGAAAATATTTACATGTATATGCATTTATATATTTATATTCTTATATTTTAATATATAAACATAACATTTTTTAATTTATACATGCATGTGTTTGTATTTATATATACATAATAAATATACACAAGTATACACACATATATTATGTAAACAAAAACTTTTATTTTGGATGTGATTAATCGCAATTAATCGTTTGACAGCACTAAATAATAAATTTATTTGTTATGAGTGGGAGGGATTTCTCTCATAGACCAACTAATAACATGTTACAATCACCATTTTTTTTTAATTTAGGGAACTACAATTTCCTCTGCAATTTTTCAGACTGTGTGAATATCTAATGCATCAGCGAAAATGTTTTCATAAAAAGAAAAGCACCTTAGCCTGTATTTCCATTTTTAGTATCGATCCAATGATGGCCAAAACATCACTGATGATCACCAAGATGTACCAGCCATTCAAGAACTCCCTCTGATCATCTTCACACACTTTCTGATTATAATTCTCAAGACAGAAGCTAGAAAACCGCTGCAGAGGGAGGAAGTGACACATGAAGGAAACACTGACAGGCCACAAAATTATCAGAACGGCATGAGTTCACATTGAGTCACTATGCCAGAACATCAAAAATAACTGATGTAGATTTTAAAACATATGGTAACATATCTGTAATATTGACAGAATTTAAAGCAGGTTTACCTGAAGTAACCTCACAGCGAGTATAATTGAACGTGTGCAGAGCACTGCAGAGATCAGACAGACTACAATAACAAAGCCATCAAAGATCAGGAGGTAGTGAGTGTTTTTCTGAGCTGAAAAAGACAATAACGAACCATTGAAATTTCACATGCCTTCGTCATAACATTAAAAACTTATTACAATCAATCATTGACCATAAGCATTCATAGTTGATGATTTTTCACATACCAGTTCCTGAAATCTTCCAGTTTCTGCACACACTACTAACAGCGTCAAAATCAAGGGTCAATTTCACCTTCCCGCTATGACAACTGTTATCAAAGAGAATCTGCAAAAAATCCAAATGGATTTATTCAGTAATACAAGCTAAAATGGATGAAAATGGATTTTTATCCCCCCAAAAAATGGACCTTACCTTTACAAAAAATATGTAACAGTCTGGCAGCTCATGAGAACGAACAGTTTGCAAATTGATTCCTTTGAGCGCGAAAGTGATCTCAATATCGACAAGCCTGTACTTCAAACAAACGTAAAAATTAAAAGTATTGTTTAAATGCTTTGGTTATGTAGTTTAGGTTTACAAACCTATAAAAATCCAGCTCAAAAAATGAAGCGTTGTTCATTCTCCAAGTTTTAGTGGACTCTGGATCAAGACTCAAGCAAACTGGAAAGACAAAAACACTTCAGTTTAGGCAATATAACATTATTAATATTAGATATTCACATTTTCTGAAAAACGTGTAACCTGTTTCAAGCTCGGCATCAATATCATAAGCTTCCTTAGACGGTTCAACGCTGCCTTTCTTGTAGCTCTTCTTACAGATGATCAAGGGCAAAAACTTTTCATTCTCTTCAGCGTAACTAACAGGACCTACAGACAGGTTTCCTAATTGGGAATACTGTTGAACAGATAGATAAATATTATATTTTTAACTTTTTTCCTCACATAAAGAAAAGAGTAGCACTTTTAATAAATATGTTCATAATTGCGTCCACTCACATGGAGAGGGTTGCCTCCTGGGGGCAGGCAATTTTGAAATCACATGACCAGCTAAATATTATTTACATTATTAGAATAATCTTCCTATTAACAGCCATTTTCTTTCATACAAAAAGACTTTACAAAGATGACTGAAACATTTTGCTTTCATTTGATGCTTCATCCACACCACTAGGTGTCAGTATAAGATCAACAAAATTGCCTGTAACATAAGTAATGCTAATAAAGTAGCGGAGGAGGAAAACGTCGTGGAGAACAAAAAAACAAACAAACAAAAAAAACGAATACAAACCTGATCTATAACATAGTGTAAACTATCATATACACTCTGTTTGGTGTAGACAGCAATGCTGTAGTCATCCTCATCCACACCACTGTAGCCCTTCAGAAACAAACTCTTAAAGGCCACGAGGTTCTCCTCCTTGTAGGACACCACAAGCTGGTTATTCAGTCCAAACAATATAAGCTTTGAAAAAACACAACAACAAAAACCGATGTTTTCAGTCTGGCTGGTGGAACATTACGGCTTTGTGTGTACTGTAGCTTTTCAAAAATTCAATTATGATCACATAATGGAAAATCTTTCAAGAAGTCAGAAAGGGTTTACATATAAAGCTGAAATGTGTAATTTCTGCCCCACTAGTCACCATTAATAGTAACTGTGTTCAAACAGGTTTCCTGGCCACTCCCCCTGCCTTCCATTGGTCAAACAAGCCCCGCCCCCCACAATTGAGTGGTTGAGCCACTGTTGCTGTGCTAAACTTGTTGGGTTTCTCAAACAGAAAAATGTTTTGATAACACCACAGAGACACTTTTTTTTAACAGGAAATCACACTTAGCCTACTCGTAGCGGTCTTTGCATATTCAGCTGGGCTACAAAAGTATTTTAAAAAAACCAAACCACAGTTGCATACTTCAGCTTTAAGCAAACAGATAACCCAATAAATACCTGAAGTGTAATCATGAAAATTTTCAAAATTTGCACTGCTAATTTCCATGGTAACTGTCGCCGGGTTTTGTACTTCTCACAAGGGCTCATGAAGTAAAACCGCAAGTCATCTCTCAGTATTTCTTCTGTCATGGGATCAGTAGCCATGGATGTGGAGACACTGTATCAAAATATATGATTCGGATTGAATTTTTAATTCTTTAGGAATTCATTAAAAAAAAAAATGAAATAGATGGTTAGTACGTTAAGGAAACAGCATTCAACATGTGCCCAGCATACTTGGGGGGGGGGGGGGGGGGGGGGTTGTTTCATTCATTTTTAATTACTTCAAAATTATTCTAAAATGTGAAAAACAACAACAAAAATAAAAATGATGTTTAATAAACACTATTATTAGTACTCTTAATATTAAGTAAATTATTATTGTTGTAATTTGTTGTTTTACATAATTTAATAAACATTGACTATCCAATAATAACAATAATAAATCATCAAATATAATTAATAAAAATAAATTGTTGTTGTTGTGTATTATTTGTGTATAAATACTGAATCTTCAATAATTACATTTATGCATTTAGCAGGGGAGGAACAACAATAAAAACAACAATAATAATAATAATAACAACAATAACAACACAGAAGTGATTTTTATATACAAGTTAAATTACAGTATATAGACTTCTTATTGAAACATTGACCAAACTTGGTCTTGCATATCATCATGACTACAGTCCAATAAGCTTGATTTATGATACGTTACAAAAATATATTTGAGTACAAACAGATGATAAATCAACTTGGAGTGACACATTACCCATGTGACAGAGCTCTGTTTAAGATGAGGAAGATGGAAGGGGTCAATGAACAAAAAAGTATAGGGAAGGAAAATTAGTTGCTCAGTAAGCATTTCTTAAACTTTAACTGAGCCTTTATGAATAACTGCAAAAACTTTGCACTACGTCTCTTAAAAAACACTACCAAAGGTAGAAGTCCAAGGCTGTGCTTGTCTGCTCAACAGTACTGACAAGAGTAGTTACTGACAGACTACTGTTTATTGAATTCATGAGGAAAACACAAGCAAGTTTACAAGTTTTAACCTCTTTTCAGAGCCAGAGTAATTCAATTCTGTTGTGTTTTATTAGACCTAAATAAAAAAAAAAATAATAATAACGCTACTTATGCATTTCTAACTGTTTATTTGCCATGCAAAATAATTTCTAATAAATAATTAAGTAAAACCTTGCCTAACTTACCTTGACAAGTCAACTCTGGAGCCATGGCAGTACCTATCAGACATTTCCATGCCACCTGTTATCCAAGACAAAACACGTTTCCAGCCACAAGCGTTCCGTTCCTTGATCGCTAAAATTACTAAATAACCTCGCGTGTGACGTCACAGCTGGAACAAGTTCAACAGCGCCCATCGACCAATCAGGAGCGAGGAGGATTCCCGATGGGCGTGACCTCACTGTAAGACGAAATAGAACGTTCTTTCAGTTGCTCACTGACTTGTGAAACGTCACAAAGAGTAGATTTAGGAACTGCAGAGTCTCAATAAACACAAACAGACCACATGCTATTTTAATACAGCAAGTATGCTTTTAATGAGTGAAATGAAAAAGGTAAGGTAAAATATGTCCTTTTTGGTAATGCTTCCAAGCTGAAGCATTTCTTAAGAGACACACAAGGTTTGTGAACAGCACTTCTGAGGAAAAATCACACTCACAGTCGATGACTCCAGACTTACTAGTCTTCCAGAAAAGTGTTTTATTCTACATGGAGTGGGTCTCCCTCTTAAGGATTCCACCATGTTGATATGTCAGAAACAGTTGTGTCAAGCAAGTTAATAATAATAATAATAATAATAATAATAATAATTACTTTTACAGTGCTTTCCAACAGAGCTCAAGGCACTTGTCAAAGCAAAATCATGCAAATACATGCAAACAAAATAAGCAAACCAAACAATATAACAATACATTAATGACACAACAAAGGCATGAGTGTGAATGAATGAGTCTAACTGGGTAAAATAATAAATCTGTTCATAATGAATATGTATGATGAATGAGAGAAAAACCAAATAATAAAATAAAAGAAAATAATAATAAAAGAAAAATGAGTTTTGTGTGAAACAGCAGCAGCTAATTAAACTTCATACATCCTGGCCAGTGGGTGTCAGTATAATGTCCATAAACAGTAATAGTATTTGGACAAATAAGACCCTGCAACTTTCAGCAAAGTGTAAAGTACCAAAAAATATATATTTAAATTTCAGAGAAAACAAAACAAAACAAAAAACAGAGAAAAACAGTTCAGAGTGTTCCAGAACTGGACTTTTAAAGCTTGAATAACCTTCTTTGACAGCAAGATACTCCCTGCACAGACAAAATACAGAATTCTGGTAAAGAATTATGCACAATCAACATTCACATTACATATATACAAAATAGTAGAGGGTATGAGCAAAGTGCAAATATTATGCATATGATCCATTTGATCAAATATACAGTGAATATTGCAAATGCCAGGAGTGTTGCTGTGGATTCTCCCCACAATCCAATTCGACTACACACTTCAGTTTTGTCGGAACCCACTCTCTAACAGCACCTTAGAGTCCTAACAGCAGCCGGTAGTCTCCTCTCTCCTCCTCAAGGGTGTGATAGTGGCGGTCCCTCCTTCAGATGTGAATCACAGCTTCTTCAGCCTCCTGTTGATACCCCTGTTCCAGACGTGGTTTTTGGAGCTAGTCTCCCTTCTAGAGCACACCCAATGGGAGATACCAATCAGGAAAGACCTGCTGTCTCAACTCCAGGGCAGAATCTGGCACCTTCGGCCTGAGATATGGAAGCTATGGGTGTGGCTGATCAAGGGCGATCGGCCGTGACCTCTGGTCTTCCTGCGGACATTCAGGAGACCATTGATAATGCTAGGGCTCCTTCTACTAGGAGGCTTTATTCTTCCAAATGGAAGGTTTTTGAGTCGTGGTGTTTGGCTCATGCAGTAGACCTAGCCAGCTGCCCGATTGGTTCAGTGGTGGAGTTTCTGCAGGAGAAGTTTGGAGCTGGAGCAGTTGCTACAAACTTGAGAGTTTATATTGCAGCTATTGCTGCTCGCAGGGATGTGGACGAAGTCCCCCTAGGTAGACATCGTTTGAGGCCAGTGAGCCCTGTCAGTGTTCCTTCCTACAGCCCAGACCTGGTTATGTCCCCAAGGTTCTTTCGCTCCACGTCATTTCACTCACAGGTGGTCACGCTTCACTCCTTTTGTCCTCCTCCTTTTGCTGTCTTCACCTGTTCTGCCCTTTTTGAGCTTTGAAGCATTATGTGTACCACTCTCACCAGTGGCACAAGTCCTCCCAATTGTTGGTGTGTTTTGGTGCTGGCTGCAGAGAGCTTGCTGCATCAAAATGTAGTATTTCTCATTGAATGAGGGATGCCATCTCGCTTGATTATGTGGTGCGAGGTCTCTCTTCACCACTAGTCATTCGAGCTCATTCTACCAGGAGTGTTGCCTCCTCTTAAGCTCTTTTTAGAGGAGTTCCCCGGAGGATATTTGTGTGGTGGCAGGATGGTCTTCTCCTCATACTTTTATCAGGTTTTATAGTTTGGATTTAGATGCTTTCTGCTTGGACCAGGCATTTGAGGTTAAGCAGGTCTGTTTTGCATCGGGCCTGATATGACAGCGCTTAGCTTGGCAGGGTGGTATATCGTTCCCGTTGCCTCATAGCTATGCAGTGTTGAGTGAACCTATGAAAAAGAACGTCTCGGATTACTCATGTAACCCATGTTCTCTGAATAGGAAACGAGATGCCGCATTAACTGCCAAGCTTCTCGCACTGCCGACAGGACTTTTTCATCAGGAAATCTGAGGAGCAGATAGCACTCTCACTAGTATTAGATTTGGCGACATGGTGACATCAGGCGGCACCCGCACCATCAGCCAATGAATTGGTATGATTCCATTCGGGCTTTAGACAATTGGCACAAAAAAGGGGTGTTCCCACTGTGTCACAGCTACCCAGCGTTTCATTCCCTATTCAGAGAATGAGTAGCCCGAGACATTTTACAATGCAAAGTTTGAACAGAGACTTTTTTCACTGAAAAAAAAAGTAAAGGAAAAAAAGCACTGTAAGAAAGAGCTTTATTACCAAGTATGTTTACGCACACAAGGAATCTGATTGACGACAGGACCTTCCAGTACAGAAGAAAGTACATACATAGCAAACATACATAGGCAATAATTATCAATAATTTTCATGAGGTGAAGAGAGAAGCCTGAGAAGCCATTAGGACCCAGACGGAAGAAAAAAAGCATTTTAGAAACAGCATATAAAATCATCAAAGAAAATTTAAAAAAAAAGAAAGAAAGAAAAACTCCTGGATATTAAGTCAACAAGGCTGAAAGAAATAACTGACACTGAGACGGCCACTGAACAACAACAAAAAAAAAGACATGAAAACAGTCTAACAGGTGAGGTGACTATAGACAGATGAGTGATCTCCCTGTAAAACCAGAAGACTGAATTATTACTCAAGAACACACTAAACTACATTATTGATGTTAACCACTCTTCAATGAAACAGCTGACATAGATGGAAAAAGATCTACAGATCAACATGGACCCGATAACCACTGGAGAAGTTAAGGAATCTATTCAGAACCTGAAAAAACAATAAAGCACCAGGTAAAGATAATATCTGCTCTGAGATGTTAAAGGCTGAGGATCAAGAAACACGACAGGTCTTTCAATGCATCTTACAAGAAATATGGGATAGCGATGAAATCCCCATCATGTGGAAAACCGCTACAAAAGTTAAAATACCGAAGAAAGGGAACCTTGGAGATTTTTACAATTGGAGAGGTATTACTCACCAGCAGTCATATTTCAACAAATCACTGAAGCAGTTAATAAATTTTTTTTTTTTTTTTTGCCACTTAACACATCCTGGCCAGAAGGTGTCAGTATGATGTCCAAACCCAGTGATACTATTGGGACAAATAAGAGCCCTGCACCTTTAATAGGCTATGCTGTTTATAATATCTTGAATTTGGTGTACCCCCACCCCTGTTATATGCCTCTGGTTAAGAGCAAGCCTGTGACCACTAGAATTGTGAGGAGATGGACAGATGAGGCTTATGAGGCACTTTAGGCTTGTTTTGAGGTTACTGACTGGCAGGCTACACATACACACACACACACACACATATATATATATACACACACACACACACACAAACATATATACAATATAACAAATACAGTAAAGCAAAGGTACAATTGAATTAAACAGTGCTTTATTTTTTTTTTTCTTGGAGGTCTACTAACATTTTTGTTCAGTTAGTAATATAGCTTACAAATTAAATCTAATAAAATAGCCAAATGTAAAATTACACTGCATAGTTTTCAATTCATAATTTGATAGATTAAAGCTTATTAAAGCTAAGGTTATTCAGATTAAGAGTTGTAAGTGATTTTCTCTTTGCATTTTGTTGTTTGATTAACAATGATGGCCCAATCGTCAGAAGGTGACCACATATATATATTAACACAGATCTGATTTTCTCGCAGCTCTTCACATCCAAGACATAAACTGTGTTTAAATGAATACTGTCCAAGTCGGCCATTTTGACATTTTTGTGTGTATGTATTTGATTGTTTGGATGCACACAAGTGTAATTTGCTTGTCCATTTTAGAGCACGTACACAAACAATTCAGACTGGGGAACAGCGTCTCTAACGTTTTAACAAACATGTCCTGCAATTTAGCAGCAGTAAAGACTACATTTTACAACACCGAGTGTGCTTATTCTGACGTTAAGTTTGGGTTTTAGGGGAGAAAAGAATGTGCACTGCTGTGAAGGGAAAGAAGTTGCGCTAGACGAAACGTGGCTAGTTTTTAATAGTTCTACCTCATGAATAGCAAAAATGCATCATAGAAAAATGTCCTAATGTCCTAATATTATTGCATATAAAAACAGCTGGTGACTCTGGCGAGATATTATCTTGCAAAAGGAACACAACACTATTTTTGAAAATAGGCTCATTTTCCAACTCCCCAAGAGTTAAACAGTTGAGTTTTACTGTTTTCAAATCCATTCAGCCGATCTCTGTGTCTGGCGGTAGCACTTTTAGCTGCAGCTTAGCATAGATCATTGAATCGGATTAGACTGTTAGCGTCTCGCTCAAAAATGACCAAAGAGTTTCAATATTTTTCCCATTTAAAACGTGACTCTTCTGTAGTTACTAAGACTGACGGAAAATGAAAAGTTTCGATTTTCTAGGACGATATGGCTAGGAACTATACTCTCATTCCAGCGTAATAATCAAGGAACTTTGCTGCCGTACCATGGGTGCAGCAGGCGCAGTGATATTACGCAGCACCTGAAAATAGTCCCCAGCAAGGTAACTTCCATCTTCAGTGTATTCCGGTTCAAATAGATACGGTTCAGGATCTGCACCAAAGTAAATATCTTCTGAATCACCTCTCACAAATGTCTCCATGGTTGCAAGGCATGCTCCCTGTGCAAGCAGGTGGTCATGTTGGTTATGTTGACGGAAGTTAGCCTATTTTCAAGTGCTGTGTATTATCATTGCACCTGCTGCTGCAGCATAGGCGTAGCTTGACGTTTGAGCTTGGGGGAGCCAAACCGAGCCAGTCAATTTGGTCAGTCAAACTTTTAAATGCATTTTAGCATTTCTGTAGTAAATGTACAAAGTCACAATCCGTGTACCATTAAACGCGGTTTTACTATGATTAGAGCAGCAGCAAGCACATGAGGTTGCCATGGCAACCAGATACATTGCACACAAATTACTTGTAAAGGCTGCGCTGTCTATTTCTGCTGCGCTAGCAATAAACACGTTGAATAGAATGCACCATAAACATGTTTGCCAACAGAATCACAAAGTAGATTTTAAGCAAATCAACGATTGAATTACCCACTGCTTTAAAACAGATATCTGTTGGACATTATTCAAGTTAAATGCGCAGGCACACAAACACATTTAGTAAGGTTAAATCTGACTGAAAATGGCCGATTAAGCAGTTTATATTCTGAAATATATTTCTAGGTTTTGTTCTGTGTGCATTAAATTACATTTGGATGTAAATAGTCCTTTTCCTGACATAAATGTAAAACACTCAGCTGCTAACGGAGCGTCCTGTGGATCACCTTTATGAGGCTGTCCAGTCTGGAGTCGGGCATCTAGCTTCATCTGTCTTTATTTTGGTTACGTTCAGATTCCTCTGCAGTTGTTGTATGTTGTAAAAAAAACGCTAAATATCCATTCATGTCATGCAACCACATGCAACAGGCAAGCATAGGCTATTATCCGCCAAAATGCAGATTCGTCATGCGCCAACTTCTTACGCAAATAAGATTGGGAAAGCCTATTAGTAAGTTTGATTTTATTTATTAATTTATTTACAATAAATAACAGTAAAATATATTAAAATACCTACATTATGTACATATTTACTTTTGAGTTGAAAACATTATTAATTAACAAATATTTAGTAAAATCTTTCAATCGTTAGGGGGGCAAGGCCCCCCTGGACCCCCACCCCACCCCCGCCCAAAAAA
>JAFVLL020032861.1:8196-87556 GCA_021397915.2 Tor tambroides
TTGCTAAGGGTGTTGCTCAGTGATACACAGAACGGTTGGGTGAAGCGGTCATAGCCGTGCTGTATCGTGAATAAAACACAGCTGCTGACCAATCAGAATCGAGGAATGGAACTAACCGTTTTATGACATATCTTACATCTATCCAAATTCCCTTGCATAATTTGTATATAGCACATCTACAATATATTGTCTATTGTCTTTTTGTCTATTGTGTATTGTTTTCACATATTTATTTTAATCACTTTTTTGTCATCAGTGTCTTGTCACTTGTCGTCCTGTCTGTGCACTGGAAGCTTCTGTCACCAAGACAAATTCCTTGTGTAAGCACACAATTCTGAATCTAATTGTTTTGAAAAGATTATTAAAATATCCTTACACCTGCCATGTATCAAATTCACTCTGACATACCAAAAAAAGTTTAGCTTTAAAAGGGCTTGATGTTTTGCCATGTGCATCTGAAAGGCCCTTTCTAAATAAATGGTCACATGACAAAAATTGTATACTGCCACATCTTACCCAGATTTTTAAGGACAACTTTGGTGATTCCCTTTTGCGTTGAGATTTCCAAAGTGTTTTACATTTTTACATTCACATTTATTCATTTAGCACACTTTTATCCAAGACATCTTAAAAATAAGGAATATAACTAGCAATTCATCTTAAGGAGACAAGAAACATGAATATTAGAAGTGCTAATACAAAGTTTCAGACATTGTTCAGAATAGTACAAGCTTGAAAGAGAGAGATTAAAGCTGATTAATTTTTACCTGCATGTAGTTAATTACATATAAAAGTAAGAATGCTATACATATAATAGGTAGAATAAGGACTACGAGCTGTACATTTACTTTCATGTCATTGTGTATCCTAAAATCTAATCTCTCAGCTACTTCACATTCTTCACATATCATCTGTGTCAGAAGAAATACTCTAAATAATTATAGTTCACTGGCTTCTACAGCTGCATGTAACACCAGACATGTTCAATTATAATAAACGAACTTCCAACAATTGGTAAAGCAGAACACAAAACAGATCAGTCTCATTGAAACTGTGTGAAAAAAGCGAACAAAAGAAGACGCTTTTATGAAGGGATGATGTGTCTTGCTTGCGTTTCTGAATTACCTCAAAACTGGTTTGGGAACACAATATAAACAATTCCTGGGGGGCAGGGAGGAGATAAACCACAGTGCTGTACCTTATCAGAGAGACGTTTTGTATTGTTTGACAACAGACTCACACAGGCAGACAGGAACATATCATTAGGTTTCCCTTCACCTACTCACACTATTGCCACTCCCATAGTCAGAAATGCAGACAAAAAAAAAAAAACTACATTCATGAAAGAAACAAAGCAAATAGACTGTAATAAATACTTAACCAATAGAGTTTAATAATTATGAATAATTCTGAGAAAAGAAGTCATTATATTTCACAATTCAGATTTTTTTCCTTTCTCCCTCAGAGACAGTTTACACCTCTCAATTCTGAGAATTCTTTTTTTTTTTTTGTGTGAATATCTCACAATTTTGAGTTTGTCTCACAATTCAGAACTGTTTTAATTGCGTTTTTTTATACATACAAATGTATACTTTACTCACAGAGTTCTAATAATATTATTTATTCATATATTCCAGCATATAATCTCCACTCTCATAAATATTCAATGTGCTTGGTGAAATTTGAACAGCAAGAGAACAAACAATGGTCACACATGCTTATTTACAGTTAGGCTGTAACTGTTTGAAGTACCAACAATACTCGGTGTGCAAGCAACAGTATCAACCTGTACAGATCATATGAGACTCTATCTAACCCTATTTCGATTTAGACATATTGACTTCATCACAGATCTTATATTAACAGTAATATGCACAGTAATTGCACAGTAGTATCACTTACATACAATCAACTCCAATTTCATATATTATACAGAATATACAGAATCAGTTATTATTACAAATAGATAGATATAAAACTGATTAATTGGAACTTTGCAGAAGGTAATACATCTATTGGTATAAAATGTAAAGTTTGACTTGTGTTATAATAGTGAGGTCCACTGGAAGCCCTGGAGTGAGCAAAATACAGATTACTGATCAAAGCCAAAAGAATATCATCCCAGTGTAGTCAGCCATTTAATTCCCACTGTTTCATCTGAGTTCTTCTGTTATTCACCATAAAATCTGTTTATATCATCTTGATACATTTTACCGACGACAGGTCTTTTGAGCTTCATGGTTGGACCTGAGAAAAAAAAACAAGCAAAAAAAACCCCCATCACATTTCCATCTAAAAGATCCATCAGTCTGTTTGCATAGTTGACTATAATTATGCGTTTAGGAATGAGGTTAGGCAAATATACAGTATGTTCAGTAAAGTTCCTTTCATCAAAACATGTGAGACCTACTGACACAAATGCTTCTTATAGTTGTCTCCCATGCTGATAGATAAACAGTACTTTACAAAAATATAATAATCATGGACCGTGTAATAGATACAGTTTGTAAATAAACTCACTTGTTCTGTTTTATATCCTTGTCTATATAAAGAAATAACACTCACCAAGTTCTCCGCCGTTTATGGAGAAGTCTCGTGGAAGGATGGTCCACTTCTGGATTCTTTGGGCATTGGATGTGGCTTTGGTATTTACGCGGTCTATGCCCTCCTGGACGGCTTTGTAAATGGCTGGTTCTTTTTCATTAATAATTTCTGAAACTTTGCTGGCAATTACACCGTGCTGCCGACAAAACTCCACTGCTAAAGGGGTCAGTTCATCTGTGGGGTCTCCATTGTCATCAACGTTACACTAAAGATAAAAGAAAATTAACAACATGCATTCCGAAAAATGCTGCCTTAGGGGAGATTTTTTGATGGTATAATTGTAAACATTTGGTAAAATGTGCACATATAATGCTCTCAATAAAAGAATAGTTTACACAAAAATTAAAATTTGCAAAATACAGGTCCAAAGTACAGGTGAGCTTGTTTCTTTCATTGGAACTGATTTGGAGAAATTTAGCATTATGTCCTTGCTCACAGGTGGATCCAAAGTATAATGCTAAATTTCTCCAAATCAGTTCCATTGAATGCATTTTCTACAAATGTTCATTTTTTGGTGAACTATTCCTTTAAGTAAATGTAGACTCACCTTGAGTGTAAGTAGCATAGAGAGAAACTTCTTTTTGTCTCCAACTAGCATGGCATTGCTGATTATTGACACCTCCTCCTTCAGGGCATCCTCAGTAGGGACGGGTGGTACATTTTCTCCACCAGCGGTAATGATCAATTCTGCAAGAATAAGGTAATTGGATACACATGTATAAACAAATGTTTACAGGTTACACTACATGCATTTACAGTAGTCAACATTTGAAGTGGATCCAAACCGTTCATCAAAGTTGTACTAAAACAAAAACAATACCTATTCTTGTCTTAGGACAACTTCGATGAACTTTTTTGATCCACTTCAAATGTTGAGTACTATATCTTAAATACTTTTCTCAAACAAGCAATAATCCCATTCATTTTCTTCATAAGGGAACTGACTCATAAACATTTGAAAACAGACCTATTATGAGCTATGAGGTTGTTAACTGATGGTATACGCTTTTGTTGAAGCCATTAGCCCATGCTTTTTTTTTTAAATTATTGTGTTTAACAGTTGAATGGCTGGTGAAAAACCAAGAAATTACCCATGATTCTGCAAAGAAATCTATCAGAGAATCACAAGTGTACCAAAAGAGCTCTTTATTGTCCGCTCACTGCCATAAAGCACTGCAACTGACATATGCTCTCAAACTATTCAAGTATTTGTATATGTATTCATTTTGCCATAAACATCATTTCTATATACATAATTTACAACTTTAAATCAACAGTTTTACATTTATGCAGAATTTTCATTTTGAATGTTTTGTTCGCAGTATTGCATGGGATTGTAGTTCGTTCCGTTAAGTATACAGTATTGCACCTTCATCTTTCTGATATATTTTTTTTCATCAAGTCAAAGTTTGTAATGTTGTGATTCACCCCATAACTGGTTGATTTGATTTACTGCTTATCAGAATCAGGAAGAGCTTTATTGCCAAGTATATTGTTCATTGCCACACACAAGGAATTCGTCTTGGTTTCCGGAGCTTCCAGTACAAAAAGTATAACTCTTTAACAGACTTTATTTAAATCTCTGTGAGAAAAATACCTCTGGAACCAAGCTCACTAAAAAAAAGGTGGTGGGCATTATTTTACCTTTATTTTACAAATGTGAAATTCTCCACTTTGATGTGTATTTCTACCTTTTATTCTGCCAGTGATGAACAGGAAGTTGTCTTTGTCATGTTTGCCCAGGTCTCCAGAGTGAAGCCACCCATCTGCATCCAGTGCCTCCTCAGTTTTGTCTGGCATGTTCAGGTATCCCATAAACACATGCCTCCCCCAGAAACAGATCTCACCAGTCCCATCAGTGCTATCTGGCTTGTCTAACTTAGTTTTGCAGCCAGTCAGCACCTTACCACAACTGCAAGAGAACAACACATGAATGTCACATTCTGTCATCTGCAAATACTGCTAATGTAACCAAAGACTTTCAACCAATAGGAGGATGGTTGAATTCAAGTTCACACAAGTAGAGTTCATCACACTAACATGGACATGTTGGAGAAGTATCTAACTTTTCGGTGGTCCTGCTTGAAGAGTAAAGGAGATTTTTACTTTTTTCTGCTCCAGCTCCTGTACTGTAGAATAAATTGTCACTTTCTATAAAATCCTCTCCATGTATTGACACTTTTTGACCTAAAGATTTTCTATTTGTTTTGGCTTTTGATTAAAGTCTGAATGTTATGAATGATATGGACGAGGTGATTATTTGCAAGATTTATTTAGTTTTTTTGTTTCTAAGTATTATAGTGTTATTTTAACATCGCTATGTTAATGCTATTATGGTATTATGTGTCACGAATCCTGGCCATGCTCTTCCGTCTGCTCGCCACCAGAGGTCACTCGTTCACCACACGGACTCATTTCACACAGCACACCGGACTACAGCTCCCATAATCCATTGCACTGACGACGCACACCTGATTCCACTGATCACACAATCACACTCACTACTTAAACCATGGACTTCCTCAGTTAGTTTGCCGAGTATTGTTAGCGTATATCTCTCTCCTAGCGATAGCTGCATTACGGAGCCCTTGTCTAAGTCATAGTCTTGCCTTGCCTAGTTTATCTTGCCGTGTTTGACCCTGCCCGTGTTTCCTGGATTTACCCCTTTGCCTTGCCGTTTGGACTCTGTTCGCACCTCGTTTGGATTATTGCTCTCGTTTCTGGATTATCTCTCTGCCTTGCCCCTTTGGACACTGTTTGCCGATCGTCGACCCACGCTAGCTCCACGGATTGCTCTGTGTCTTGCCCTTACCATACCTGTTTGTTGTCTCTCGACCCTGCCTGTATTACCATGTTTTTCAATAAAGCCTTGCATATGGATCCGCATGTCTCACGTCTCGTCAGCCCCGTAACAGAATACTCGGCCCTGAAACTGAGAATGTCCAAGGTTTAAATAATGTGAGTGCGAATGAGAGTCAGCTGTGGGTGATCAGTGGAATCAGGTGTGTGTTGTCAGTGCAATGGATTGTGGGAAATGCAGTCCAGTGTGCACTGTGGTGTAAGAGTCCGTGTGGTGAGTTGGTGACATCTGGTGGCGAGTTAACGGAAGGGCAGGGCCAGGATTCGTGACATTATGTTAGTTTTACAGAATTTTTGTGTACAGCACTCTTTGTCATATGGAAAAAATTCCAAAACTAAAACAATCAAACAATGCCTTTTAGTCATTTAAAGGAACAGTTCATCTAAAAGTTAGTTCTATTCTGTTAGTTAATTCTGTTAGTAAATTCTGTTAGTTAGCTATTATTCAAAATGTCATTCCAAACCCACATGCAGTTATTTTCCCATAATAAGTGCAGTGACCGTATGTGATACTCTCCAAAATGGCGGCAGGGTGATGCGGAGGAGACAAATTGTTGAATAAAGTCGTTATTCTTTTTCCTTTGCGCACAAAAAGTCTCGTAGCTTTGTAAAATTACGGTTGAACCCCTGATGTCACATGGATTATTTTACCGATCTCCTTGCTACGTTTCTACACCTTGATTGTGATAATTACATTGCTGTTTATGGGAGGGTCAGAGAGCTCTCAGAATTCATCAAAAATATCGTAATTTGTGTTCTGAAGATGAACGGAGGTCTTACGGGTTTGGAATGTCATGAGGGTGAGTAATTAATGACAGAATTGTAATTTTTGGGTGAACTATCCCTTTAATATATAAAGCACATCATGGCTCTGACCTCATAATGCGATAAGCCTCGGCCCAGGAGATGGAGTGAGGTCCAGTGCTCTCACTCATGCCGTACAGCTCAAAGACGGGGATGTAAAGGCTCATGAAGTACTCCAGTGTGTCTTTGGTGATTGGAGCTGCACCTGTGAAACAAGTCCTACAGCGGTCAAGACCCAGAGCTTTCCTTACGTTCTTGAAAACCAGGGCATTCGCCAACGTGAAGCCCCACGGCACTGAAGAATCACTGTAGAGAAATAAAATGAGCTGTGAGATTCTTTCAGATTATTCCATTTATAATTTAATCCATGGTACTTTTAAAACGCACCCATCCATGGCATTATAGCTAGCTTGAAGTCCAATCTGCTTGGCCCAGTCTGCAATCTTCTTCTTTGTGCCGGACGACTTCGCACCAACGGCTTTCATTGCTTCCTGCATTTTTTCCCACACACGAGGAACTCCCAAGAAGCTTGTGGGACGCACCTCTCTCAGAGTGTTGGCCAGGGAGCCCTACAGTGAGTTTAACAAAGACACTGATAGTTAATAAGTTGTGTTTCCTCATTTGTAGAAAAGTGTCTGCTGAATGAATTAATATAAATCCAGAAAAATATATATTTTCCAAAAGTAAATAGTGGAAGCATCTTAAAAGCTGGATTTTAACCTTCAGGGCATCCGGCTCGGCGAAATTGGTTATGCCCGCAAACCTCATGCAGATCCACATGTCTTGGACCTGGGCTGCCACGTGACTCAAGGGCAAGTAGCTCACGAGTTCCTCCTCAGCCATCTTCAGACTGATCATGCGACCTGCTGCACTAGCTGTCCAAGTAATCTGGACAGAGAAGGGATGAATGTAAGGGACAGCACTACTTATCAAATGTGATTAATTACATTTGGCATTGATGTAAGTGCTGACATTATCATGGCTGAGCATGACCCCTTTGGGATTCCCTGTGGTGCCTGATGTGTAGATTAATGTGCAGCACTCGTTGGCCTTTTGACTGTTTATCAGCGCATCCAGCTCAGCATCAGGGACACTCTCTCCCAACTTCATAAATTCGGCCCACTGAGAGAAATTGAAGCATGTATCAGGAGCACTGTTTGATTATTTGGTTAGTAGACATACTGGAAATATATTGCTGTTTACATTCATTTTCTTTGGCTGGCATTTTGTGGGGAAAAAAACCTGTACATTGTGATACTTCCTCATTAATAATCTGTAATTATCAGTGAATCTGCATTAGCTGTATTTTCTTACATGTATATGTTTTGTACAACCATTTGGCATTCAGAGGTATTTGTTATTGTGTTATTTTTGGCAATAACATACCGTATATACATTTGGTAACTTCTGCTCCAGTTCACCCTTGTACTGAACAATAGCCTTCAAATGTGGCAGCTGGTCTCTGACCTGTGAAGACAGTGAAAGAAAACTTATTAGTATTTTATAAGAAGATTATTCCAAAATTTACACTCAAATCAAAATTTATTCAGACACCTTCAACATTTCTCACATTATCACAGTTTATTCGCTATAGTTTAGAAAATGGTAATAAAATATGACAAGAACTCAAGAGTTAAACTGTGTCAGAACAAATTCATCTTGATAATCACAAATGAATTATAGTCAAACCAAACTTTATTCAGACATCTTCAAAATTTCTCACATTATCACAGTTTATTTGCTATAGTTTAGAAAATGGTAATAAAATATGACAAGAACTCAAGAGTTAAACTGTGTCAGAACAAATTCATCTTGATAATCACAAATGAATTATAGTCAAACCAAACTTTATTCAGACATCTTCAAAATTTCTCACATTATCACAGTTTATTCGCTATAGTTTAGAAAATGGTAATAAAATATGACAATAACTCAAGAGTTAAACTGTGTCAGAACAAATTCATAATGTCAGATAAATTTGATAGAAAGGTATGCAAAAAACATGGTCAGGTCAAAGTGTCAAATCAAATTTTTGGTCCCAAATTTTTTGTCAGTTTTACTGGTAGTCCACTGTATGAGGAATTTTTGGGTGTAATATATCACAGCTTACTTTATTTTGCTATCCTCACTTACATAAATGAACTATAGTGTCCTGCACCCACTAGTAAAATAATATCAAAAATTATATCTGGTGTCTGAATAACTTTTGGTTTGACTGTATATACACTGTTGTTCTTTGTTAATTAATGTTTGTAATAATACATTAATAAATGTTGCAAAAGTATTGTTCATTGTTATTTTATGCTACCTATTGAAATAACTAATGTTAACATACAGAACCTTTTGTAAAGTGTTACAGAAGATTCATAGATAAGAACTTTTAGACTTTATTACAAAAATGTGACAGGTTTTTGTACTTCTTTCAGGAAAACATTATATGTTACGTTTTCTAACAAGATCATGCTTGTTCATAATAGCAAATATATATCTGAAAGAAGTGACATGTTTAGTGGAGTTGTTTTTACAGGTGGTGTAATGGATAAATGATTAAACTATCTATTTTTACTCACTGTTCCACATTCTAAAATAGGCCTAATATTTAGTAATCTAATTATTTTACTGAATTATTAAACCAGTAATCTATTAAGTATGTTTTCTTGTTGAATTTTTATATCTTTCCAACTCCATCTGTTTTATTCTTGAGAACTTGACTCATAACTGTTAATGCACTTTTTGTTATTAAAAGAAAACCATTAAAATACCTCTGTAGCAATTCTGGAACATTTTATTGCATCACTTCTCATGTTAATGTCTTTCTAGGATGAATCACCTATATAGCATTAATAACCTACAAAATCAAAGCTGTTCATCTACCTGGAGGATTTTGATCAGCTGTTTGTTGTTTTCCACCACCAGAACATTAGCTTCACAGTTATGAGCGACATACTGGCAGGCCTCTGGAGAGTTAGTGGTGTAGATTCCAGTGGCCAATCCCCTGAGACAAAACAAGATATGCATTCAGAACACAAGACTATCAGATCCCACATTCCATCAAAACTTCTTTTCCTCATTCTCTAACTTTATGTAGATTAACTTTTAACAGATTAAATGAATACTCAGTCAATACCCTGCTAGGATACATCCAATGTCAGCTATAAACCATTCAGGAGAATTGAATCCCAGAATACCAACACCATGGAATCGCTCCAGGCCAAGCTAGAGTACACAAAGGGCACAATGACTGAATATGCAAAAGCAATTCACCACCTAGAGCTGTTTGGAATTTTGATACAGCAATGAAACTAGAGCTGTAAAAGCTTTGAATCTTTAAAACCTCAAGCCAATAGTTTGATCATTTCACAAACAATATAGGAAATGTCATTCAAAGGAACTTCCAAAGACAAACATGCTAGATTAACTTGAGCAAATACTATTTAAACCATTCCATGCATGAAGTAAACAAGAGTATCAAGTAACAATCCATTTCATACACTACAAAAAATATTTCTGAAAAGCTTCTGAAATTCGTTTTTAAAGATGAAAAGATGTGAAGTTGAACCTTCAGAAAGCTTTTGGCTGCTGCTCTTGCATGTTGATAGTATTCCTTATAGGTCAGTGTGACCCACGTTCCATCTTTCTTCGCACGGAGGGCAGGATAGTCTCCGTACTTCTGCACTGTAGCCAGGAACATCTGATGGATCGTCATTGGAGGTTCTGAGCCCAGTCCCGACGTCTCCATCCTCAGTTTGACAGGCTTGTCTCTGGCTGTGCTCCAAAGCTCCTGGGCTGGAGCGAGACGCACATCTCCAGTCGTCAATGGTATAGCCGGTTCATCGCCTTTATGATCGGGACAGCAAGGACACAGAGGAGACATGATTATATTTTACAAGTGCTTCTGAAAGGTATTGCAACTTTATAGATGAAGCTTCTGCATGCTAAGCAAGAAGAGATCAGTCCATTGAGGCAGCTGCCCTCGTCTCCTGTCACACACTCAGAGAAACACTGAGGAACTAACAGCTTAACAAGAGTGCAGAAATAGGTCAGGTTACGGGATATGGTATGTGTTTCTCACCAATCAGGTTTTACATGTGTAACAGGTACAAAAAAAAAAAAATGGACAGAACAAATTCTGTTTTTATTATTAACTTGTACGGTTTAATATATTACAAAGAAACAGCAAGTAACACATTAAATTAAACATTACATTTTGAAGAAGAAAGATTAAAATAGCAAAATAAATAAACTTTAATAACCTTTATTTACAATTTCAAAAAATCATTCTGCTGCAGCTACATTTATATTTTTTATTACATTTTTTTCTGCTTAACTTAATGGTTCTAATTATGAATTATTATCGTAACATTCAGAAATCATATAAGTTGTCATTTTCATAAGAATGTATTTTATGAATAATCTATTTTTTATATTTGTCAGCAAGGAGAACATGACTGATGCATACTGAATACTCTTCAGTGTTTATGCAAAATAGTTGCATTTTCAGTATGCAAACATATTGTGAACACTCATGTGAAGACTGTACCTGTGAATGAACAATCCCCATTTGGTTGGTTTTTGGAGTCATGGAGTGCTACGGTCTGATATTTTTCAGTTTTAACAGAACTAGCAAGAAAGACAAGTAAGACTCAGATATCATAATATATACATTAGTCAAAGAAAAAGTAGATTATCAGGTACTACAATATTGGAGGTGGACAGAGATTACATTTTTTATTGATCAAGTCTACATACCCTTCAGTATCATTTCCAGAGACAGGAATTTCCTTGGAATCATTCTGTGATATACACTCATCGGCAGACATTGTACAGAGTCTTAAGATGACAACAAAATAATATATTATTACAAGCTCTTGTGTTCACAAAGTATCAACCAAATACAGTAAAGAAATACTATAATATATATGTATAATATCTTATGTTCAGTCAAAAGACTCTAGCGGTTTCAAAATGTCATTTATCTTTTATATGTACCCTAGCTCTTGCAAAATACTAAGCAATACGTGCCAGTGGATAGAGTGCCAGATGATTAAAGCAGCAGACGAGAGGTTACTGTCAATGACGAGCCTTTCACCAACATTAGGAAATTCAGATTAAGACGTATTACGTTAAATAGTCTAATGTGCATATCTTTAAATGTAGAATTATACATGAGAAATACATGTGTTTGCTAAAGTTTAGTCATACAACATGTGTGCATTTGTGAAGTTTGTATAAGTATGCCATCTAGAGTACATCGAAATAATTCATACATTTGACATTTAAAGGGATAGTACACCCAAAAAATGAAAGTTCTGTCATCATTTAAGCCCCGCCCCACTTTTTCCAAACCTGTATGAGCTTCTGCTGAGCACAAAAGATGATATTTTGAAGAATGTTGGTAACCAAACAGTTGACAGTAGCCATTGACTTCAATAGTCCCCCCATACAATGGAAGTCAATGGCTGCCGTCAACTGTTTGGTTTAAAATACCTTGAAAGAAAGTCATACAGGTTTGTAACAACTTCAGGGTGAGTAAATGATGACAGAATTGTCACTTTTGGATGAACTATTCCTTTGAGTAGAATGGACACTGCATTTTGTAAGACATTTTTTTTTATATTTGTGATTGTGATATTGGGCCAGTGAGCAAATTCACTCTCAATGTATAAAGTATACACTATAACAGTTCTTTTAAAGAAAATTAATAAAAGTTCTTTTTTTTTTTCAAGATTGCAAAAGGACAAAGTTCATGATAATTACAACACAAGTGTGGCCACATCATGATCTGTGTCCAACTGAACTTGTCCACAGAGGAGAAAAAATCTCTGAGACTGACACAGTTCATTGCCGACAAGGGCAATGATATAGGCCTCAGTAATCTTGTGAAATAATTTGATGGTTTTAAGGAATTGGATCCTAATTTGTACTTAAAGGTGTGGGAGTTGAGGTGTCAGGTTCAATATTCATTCATTCATTCAATCATTCACATGAGCAGCTTTTCACAAAGTACCATGGTATTGTTCTATTGAATCGAAGCATTATGCATTAAAAAAAAAATCAGGAAATGTACTTATACTTCCTAAAAAAAATCATATTAATAACATGGTCATACTACAGAAGTTCAATAATCTTTGTAATGCATAATATTCATAATACTTAAAGTGACACACGACCACTTGATGACAGCAGGAGAAGAGAGAACCTTAATTTTTTTTTTTTTTTTTCAAGAGTATAAGAGAGACTGGGGCTAGTTGTCACACTTTTTTACTCCTGTGAATATTTCTTAGGTTGGGTGTAATTTAAAAGACAATTTCTGCATAGGCTCACCTTAAAGTTTTTTTTTAATATACATATTGTACATTTACACTGTTACTGCCCAGAAAAACTAAATATACAAAATATATACCACATATATAGTAGGCATACTGCCACACTATGGGGTAAATCGCAGTGGAAATCAGGTATGTAACTAAAAACAATGAATGAAATAACAAACAAGGTAAATAGCATACAAAACGTTTTAGCCCACAAATAATGTCATTAGAACATTTATATAGGCTATTTATAATATTACCTTGTGACAGCTAGGCTATATTGAAACATGATTACATTTGACTCAACCTGAATATTTACTAGAAAAGCTATGTACGCTTTAAATTTTTACCGTGACGGTTTAGCTCAAAGAAACTTGCAGAATGAAAGGAAATATCAATCGTATGATGATATTGCAAACATATTATCTTTATAACATTTACATTTACTAATGTTAACAAAAAGTGATAAAAGTTGACTTACATGTTCGCAAGGGTTTTTATCCTGTCAGTGCTGTTGAAGGCTTGGAAATGTAGCTTCAGAGCAGGAGTTGATGAAACAGATTTTGCCCTATGAACTCTATGTTCCTCAGGTGGAGTAACATCTTACTAGTGCGTCTGCTATCTCATTCAAACCTACGAACTCACGATCATGTCAAGTGACTTGTGGAGCAGGTGACAGGACTTCACACTGCTGGTGTCTGCGCTCACATTTACATTATTAAACAAATGATTTAACCGTCACAGCACTATGTATACACATAAAAAAAAAAATCAAGAAAATAATTGTCAACGAAATGTATTGTTGACGTTTGCTTACGTTTTTTTTCTTTGTTAATAATACATATACGACTTATGAATGTCTGTCACAGGCTTAATGCGGAAATTACAGAAATTTGATCATATCTGGCATGTCGTAAATTTTCTACAACTGATATTTAAATAAAGTTTGCGTTCGTTCTAAAATCACTTCAAGTCGTATTGTATGGCATTTGCACAAATGCTTGCAAGATATTTCAACAGCAAATTTCTGTATTAATATTCATTCATTCATTCATATTTACAGACATGCTTTTGACATTTCAGGTTATAGAGATAGCGAGACAAGCTAAATTAAGAGTTGTTTATTGATCAGCACGTTGTTCAAGATTGTTACGTAAGCTCCAAGGTCACAAAGTCGATAGTATGAAAGATTTGAGAGATTATGATTCCACTATAAGTTTTCGAGCGGATAAGATAAAGCAAAACTCATTATTGATAAGACAACTGTGAACATTTACCATTTTGCAAACTTCACCTAATAAAAATCCATAACGTATGCCAGATAAAATGGCCATTATATTTTTACTACACTCCAGAAATCCCAATGTTTTGTTAAATTTAGATTCAATTAATATCTTTTAAATTGAATTAAACTCAAAGCTGTTTGTTTAAAATATTAAGATTATTATTGTTCTGCATTACATTTTTCCTTCCAGTCTGCACAGACATAATGTGATGCCTGTACAGATGCATCTGATGTTTCAGCAAATAGGATGAAAGTTCACTTAATATAAACACTCATGATTGTCCCACAGAAACCAGCCTACTGGACACCAAGGTCACTCCATCACACCACCTGTCACCAGTTAACAGATGACCTTAGCTGAGGCCAAACCAGGTCTAATACAAGATTTCAGATTGTATGTTTTTATTTCAGCACGTCCTGAAATGTGTCTTCATGGTATAAAGGGGCCCTTATTCATGGAACATGGGCAGAAGGAACTGCTGTGTACTTTAAATCATTTATAAATTATGTGTAAATTATATGTAAACTGTCCCATTGACTTGACTGCAACAATTTATGCAAGAATATTCTTTGCAAGAAATTCGTTCCGCTTGCATTTCATGAATAAAAACCACTGTGCTTTTACTTCCTATATATATACACACTTCCTGTCCTTCTTTTCAGTACATTTTTGCATATGCCAAACATTTAATACCCATTATGCAAAAAGCCCATATCAACCTGTGAAACTTGCAAAACTCACCAGAACATTTTTATTACCCAGTGATAACAATAAACAACAGTAAAGGTAACCCAACCCAGTTAAGTGCAGGTTACCTAACAGCTTGTTAACATCAACTGCAGACTGAAAACCAGTAAAATTAATTTTAATGTAGAAAATAGTTCCCTCTCATTATTTGACAAACATTTTTTGTGGTAATTTCCATTTTATATCAGTTATGCTTGTCTGCTCCAAAAATGCAGAGCATTACTTTCATTGTGACGGAAGGTCCATCTATCCTGGAGGCCATTTCATTTGCCGCCCTCCGAGAACATGAATGTGAAGGTGATACACGGACTGTGCCCCATTTTGTCCATCATTAATGACTGTAAATAACAATGACAGATAATTAAGCAAATAATACATTCTTAAAGTTAATGACAAGTTAATATTATAGTGTACTATACTAAATATACTGCAGACATGAACCCTATAAAGCCTACTGTATTATATTTGATACACAAAGTAAACGTGACAATAACATGTTTGTAATATTTCAAAATGAACTCTTACTGGACTGAAATGAGATTTACTTGATTATCTATACAGCACAGATGTACATCAGTATTTATATGCATTTTATGTAAGTAGTCTGCTAGACTGCTACAAAGACCTCATTGATTTACATTACAAGCTAACAGAACTTCATCTTATTTTTTGGCCATATAAACATCAGCAACTGAACCAAATTCCATATTTTTGCTATATTCTAATATACTTTAAAATATAATTTATTCCTGTGAAGCAAAGCTGAACTGTCAGCATCATTACTCCAGTCTTCAGTGTCACACGATCCTTCAGAAATATGCTGATTTATAATCAAGGTTGGAAACAGTTGTGCTGCTTAATTTTTGGGGGGCCTGTGATACTTTTTCAGGATTCTTTGATAAAAAGTAAAAAAGAACAGTGTTTATTCAAAATAGAAATTTTGTGTTACAATATACACTATTCAAAAGTTTGGGGTCAGTTATTCTTTTTCTTTCTTTTTTTAAGAAATGAATACTTTTATTCAGTAAGTATGTGTTAAATACATAGTATAGACTTATATTAGTAGAAAATATTTCTATTTTGAATAAATGCTGTTCTTTTAACTTTTTAGTCATCAAAGAATCAAAGAAAAAAGTATCACAGGTTCCAAAAAAATATTAAGCAGCACAATTGTTTCCGGCACTGATAATAAATCATCATATTAGAATGATTTCTGAAGGATCATGTGACACTGAAGACTGGAGTAATGGCTGATGAAAATTCATCAGAGGTTCTGAACGCTCTGGACTGGGTTTTCATTAAGGCTATCTCTATATTTTGGTGCACTGAGCTTTTCTTCTACTCTGATGAGTCCCTCAGTCTCTGCCGCTGAAAAACAGCCCCACAGCATGAGGCTGCTACCACCACACTTTACTTTTGGGATGGTACTCTGCAGGTGATGAGCAGAGCTGGTTTCCTTCAAACATGATGCTTAGAATTGAGGTTCATCAGACCAGAGAATCTTGTTTCTCAGAGTCTGAGGGTCCTTTAGGTGCTTTTTTTGCAAATTCCAAGTGGGTTTTTGTGTGTCTTCACTGAGGAGAAGATTGAGTCGGGCCAAACCGTCATAAAGCTCAGATCAGTGGAGTGTTGCAGTGATGTTTGTCCTTCTGTAGGTTTGTCCCATGCATATATGATCATGGAGCTCAACTAGAGTGACCATCAGCTTCTTGGTCACCAGTCTAGACAAGGCCCTTCTCCATCAGTTGCTCAGTTTGGCCAGGAGGCCAGCTCTAGGAAGAGTCCTAGTTGTTTCAAACGTCTTCCATTATGGATAATGAAGGCTACATGATTCTGTGAACCTTCAATGCAGCAGATTTTTTTCTGAACTCTTCCCCAGATGTGTGGCTTGACGCAAACCTGTTTCTGAGCTCTACAGGCAGTTCTTTTGACCTCAGGGCTTGGTTTTTGCTCTGATATGCATTTTCAGCTGTTAGACCTTTTATTAAGATGTGTGTGCCGTTCCAAATCATACCCATTCAATTGAATTTGACACAGGTTAACTTCACTCAAAGTGTAGTAACATCTACAAGCAATATGAATGCTCCTGAGCTAAATTTCAACTGTCCCAGATAAGGGTTTGAATACTTATGCAATGGAATAATTTATGTTTTTTTATGTATAATAAATTTGCAAAGATGTTAAAAACCTGTTATTTGCTTTGTCATTATGGTGTGTGGAGTGTAGATTGCTGTGGGGAAAAAAAAGGCTGCGTAAAACAAAAAAATGAAGGGGTTTGAATACTTCTGCAAGGCACTGTGTGTGTGTGTGTGTGTGTGTATATATATATATATATATATATATATATTTTCTGACTATTATTTTATATGCTAAACTTTACAGGATTAAGACTATACAGATGCTAAATCATGCTTTTGATGTTTTTCCACCTTGATTATGACCTCCATATTCTTCTACATCATACTATTTGAGCCCTAAAAGCCTGATTTATCAAATATGACAATAGAAAAAGTAATAATTAAATGACTATTATTTTATATGCTAAGCTTACAGTGTTAAGATTATATAGATGTTAAATGAACCCTTTTCAAACAAAGGATATTTCTCTCACCAACTCTGTATCCTTCATCCAGTCCTTCTCTCTTTGCTACGTTTTTGGCCACTATCAAAAGATGACCCAGGAGCTGGAGAAAAATTTCAAGATCTTAGAGGTGTGTCATCCTCTGTAATTATTAAAACTAGAAATTAATAAAAAGTATATGGACAGACAAACCAATGCATCATCATCGTGTGCTTCACTGATCCTAGGAATGGGAATCCTTGGAATAACCAGGAAATGCACAGGAGCCTGGGGATTTACATCTCTGAAAGCTAGACACTGCAACAACATATACTTTATATGCAAACTCATATGTATGCTATTCATACTATTCAACTTTACAAAAAAAAGTCTAAATTAAGGTAAATACTTCACAATATGTTACTTAATATATTAAGCAAAGGTCCTAAAGGCTTGTGGTCTGTAACTTACCTTGTCATCCTCATAAATTATAAATGCAGGGATAGTTTTGTCAATTATTTTAGAAAATATAGTGGGTTCAGCTTTTCCGTATTTCTTGCTGGCCTCCTTTGCCAAGCGAACCTCATCGCGCGTGGAAGAGCAAAATGTCTGATACAAACAAGCAAACAAACAAAACCTCAGCAACAGCATCTCTAAATGTCTAAAACATGTACACAGCAGATTAACTCTACAGCAGATGTAGTCTTCTGCGCACTTCAAATTCAGAGCATACACAGACCGCACTTAAACTCTGACAGCGTGTGCATAAGATAGAATTAAACACCTTCACAGGTAAGACACGCCGTAAATGATGTCCAAGAGGCAAAACCTGCCGGGTTAGCAAAATACTGCGGGCTGTCATTGCACTCTTTAAAGACAAACAGCGTCCATATTCCATGGAAATCCACCTCTCACGTGCTGCTTCTGAGGATTTGTTTCTTCTTCTTCTTCTTTTATTGGCAACCACACTTAATAGTGCATTACTGCCATCCTCAGGTAGCTTGGATCAGAAACATTTCCTATATCTCTTAAGATTTTCTACATTCCTATATCTCTTAACAGCTCCTGCAGTTTCCACCCCCAATTCCCTTTAACTCCCCATATCCCACTGTATCCTTATTTAACCTTCTTTAGGCCTACTTTCCCTTCTACCCACACTATAAACTACCCGCATCTTCTACCTCTCTATGTACTTATCCTACATTCTCTTCATTAAACCTGTGTTATTCAGAAACTGAAACAACACATTAACCGTACTTCTTCCTATATCTGAGTCTAATATATTTTTTAATGTTAACTCTTTCCCTTCATGAGGATTAGTTTACATCCGGTTCTTCTTCTTCTTCTTGTTTAATGGCGAATAACTCCTTTTTTTTTATTGCAGATTTTAGAACAAAGAACATAGAACATACAAGGGTAATAACATTTAAATTAAATCTAAACAAATACTATAAAGAAAATAAACAGGAAAAGCAATAAGAAAATCACATGTCGGTAAACAAGCACAAATAATTACAAATTATTCAAAAACAAGATTTAAGGCTTCAAAGTAATTTACAGTTTTTTTTGCTTTGTTATTTCTTGTTTCTTTTAACGTGTACAGATAGTGACTTATTTCTGTTTTAAAATGAGTAAAATTAGGTTTTTTCACTGCCCATTTACATTTGTGAATAAAGAATTTTCCATATATGATGAGTAAATTCACAATATACCATATTTTGAAATCAACAGTATACTCATAAAAAAATAAAACATCCTTTTCTTTGAGTTGCAATTCAATATTAGTTCTGTGTTTAATAACAAAAAAACAAATCACACCAAAATATTTTTGTATAAATACAATCATAAAATAAATGGACAATACTCTCATTTTCCTCTTTACAGAAAACACACTTCAGGTCAGTGTCTTTACAAAACTCTGCAGTCGTCTGTTTTACAGGATAAATACGATGAACAATCTTGCATGATACTTCTCTAATTTTATTTGTGATACAAAAACGTCTGGAGATCTTAAAGGTTTCTTTCCAGTTGACATCTTGAAATTGTGATCTCCAAAAACCAATGGCTAAAGGAACACTGGAAATTTGACAAATCAAGATAATTATTATTACATTTTTGTTCTTTTATATTTATACCTTCCAGTTTAAGACTAAAAACTAAATTTGTTTTTTTTTTTTTTGTCTACATCATTTCCTAATAATTTCCTAAGTTCTGAAGGAATTGCATTAATTACCATCATAAACTCCTTAACAGCTATATAAAATGAAAATTTTTCTAAAAAATCTGTATAGGTAAGAACATGACCATTACTACTATTCAAAAGCTGTGAAACCAACACAATATTATTTCTAAACCAATTAACTAAAAATAGAGATTTATTTTGGTGTGTAATGTATTTATTATTCCAAATTAAGCATTTGTGAGGGGAAAAATTGTGTTTGTATATAATCATCCATGATAACAATGCCTGTGTGTGAAAATTGGAAAATTTTATGGGAAGCTTGCTAATATTAAAATTACAATTAAGAAGAAATTCAATACCACCAACTTTTTCAAAAATAATATTAGGGATGTAATACCATAGCTTATCTTTTGAACGGATATAATTTTGTATCCACTTAATTTTAAAAATAGTGTTAGATGTTTCAAAATCAAGTACATTTAGCCCACCTTGGTTAAGTGGATTACAAAGTATTCTTTTATTCAAATAATGATGTTTATTTTTCCAAATAAAATTATATATACATTTATTTATCTCATTAATGATACTTTTTGGGATATCTATAGCCATTGCGGTATAAACTAGTCTGGATAATCCTTCAGATTTTGATAATAAAACTCTCCCGTTTAAAGAAAGGTCTCTCATCAGCCAAATGTTAATTTTTATTTTTTATTTTTTTATTATTGGGGTATAATTAAGATTAATTCTTTCTTTTTGATCTTTGCATATCATAATTCCTAAATAAGTAATATAGTCTTTTATTGGAATGCCACAAAATTCAGTCAAGTTACTAGGTCTTTCTTTTAAAGCAAACAATTCACATTTTTTAATATTTATAGCTAACCCTGATACTAAATAGAATTCATGAAGACATTCAAGAGCCAATGGCGAATAACTCCTACCCGGTTCTCAAAAGTTATGCGGTTTTCAAAATAAAAGTCTCCAAGCTATTCACAGTTCAGTTATTTTCAATTTACAGAATAAGTGAAAAACAGAAAAACTTCATTATGCATGTTTTAGTTTCACTTTTTTTGAGGTGATTATTTTGAGGTGAGATGTGTGCTTTAACACCTTCGTGAGATTTACAATTTGTGTATTGAATAAAAACATAACATACTTTCGTTCAAATGCATATATTGAACAATGAGCATTATACAATTATGCATACAAATATACAAAATAGGGACAAGAAAAAACTACAAAAATCAATCAATCATATAAAAATCAGGTATAAAAATATTAAATACTGTGTAAAGCTCACGAAATTTAAAGTTTATGTCTTTATACTTTTCTTATTCAAAAGTTTAAAACTGTCTATGTAAAGCCTTACCTACGTAAAGTTTTTTTTTTTAGAAACATTTTTATGCGTTTATGAATGTGGAATTTGGTCCAAAATATAAGTTAATATAAAATCAGTTTCCTTATTTTTTTTAGAATATTCAATATATTTAGAAAATTCGCGCTTATTTTCCCATAAAAGTTAGAAAGGTATTAAACACTGAATATTTTTATTGATACATTTCTGTATAGCACAGTAGGCTATATAAGTACAATGCCAAAAGCAAGTTTCATAGCTATTACAAAAATAAAAATTTATATTACTAAATTTTAGTTTAGCTTTATTGTTTTTTTTTCTGTAAAGAACGGTTACTTATCTGCGTATAAGAGATTTACACATTTATTTACCACCAAACGATTCTCATCCGCTCCAGCAGACGGCAGCAGACAAACATACAGTGGCACTGAACAGAAGAATATATCTGAAGATCATGTGGGAGAAACATGGCGTCCTGCAGCAGGTTGCCCTTCCATCCTTTCCTCTGCAGTGTATTAGCACGCCTCGTCTGTAACAGAAATGTCCAGGTTGAAGCTTCCACATCAAAGACTTTATATCCTCCCATTCTGCCCTCCCGGACCGCGAAGAGTAAGTCCGCGAAGAGGCGCGTGGTCACGGAGTTCTTCGAGCAGCTGCGCGCGTGCAGCCCACAGGAGAAGATCCGAGCGCTCACTCGCGTTCAGCGCAAGAAGTACGTGATTTACCCACAGACATTTGCTCTCAACGCGGACAAATGGTATCAGCACTATACCAAAACGGCATATCTCTCCGGTCTGCCCGAGAAATACTCCGCGTCGACAAATGCGGAGTCTGCGCCGGTGGATGATGAGTCTGTGTTGTCTGAGGTGAGAGATGTTGTCTGCAACTCCATCTTACAAGAACACTGGTACGTGAAGAAAGAGAGGACTTTCGTTCATAAAGAGCAAGAGAAATTCGTCACTCCGTTTTTAAGGAACGTGGTGTGTGGTCTGAAAAACCTTCTGGCCAAAGAAAACCCCGTGCTGGGTCTGTCTAGTCTAGGTGGGTTTGACCTCCATGTGTACACCTTAAGGTTTCTCATTCAGTAATGTGGGTTCTTTTTATATTGCTCAAAGTATCACATGTGTTTTCTGGTTTTTAAATTCTTTTTTTATTATTTGAAGATTTTGACCCTCAAGTCAACTATTACTGGTTACGGGGAGAAAGGACTATTCCTGAGGGCCACAGGAGAGGCCGGATCGAGCCAATGAGATTCCAGATTGATGACAGACCTCACAGTCAGATCAGAGTCCCGCAGCAGCTTCCTGAGGTAGGGTGCTGTACCTCACCTTATGTTTATGATGAATTCAGTTTGTGTCAGTTATTTTAATCATGACTGCAGGCAGTTTAAAAATGCAACTGTTTTACAATGTAAAAGTGTGGTAATGTTAATTGGTAATGTTGTCATGCAAAACTTAGAAGGAATAGACTTAATGTGTGAAATGTGCATAATAGTGATGTCATTTCCTGCAGTTTGTTGCTCTTGAGGCAGAGATCTCTGCTGAAGTTCCTGTTATCACTTTGGCTCCCGATCTGCTCCCCTTGTTCAGGAGACAGTATGACAACAATATCTTCACAGGTCGGTGTTCCAGTGCTTTTAGTATATATTTTATAATATTATAGTATTTATTAATATTTTAAATAAAAATGGACATTTTTGCATTTATTTGATCTGTTTTTGTTTTAGTTTTAGCAATTTTTTTAATATTTCTATCTAGCTTTTGTTTTTATTTCAGTTTTAGTAATTGTGTAAGCTTATTTTATCTTAGTTGCAGAGACAACACTTATGTTTTTGGTTTTTATTTAGTTTATTTTCATCTTATGTGTTTTATTTTATTTCAGCTTTATTTAGATTTACCAGAAAGAGTTTTTAAATGAATAGTTCACCCAAAAATGAAAATTGTCATCGTTTACTCACCCTCATGTCGTTCCAAAGCTGTATTAGTTTCTTTCTTATGTTGAACACAAAAGAAGATATTTTGAAGAACCAAACAGTTGTTGGTCTCCATTGACTTCCATAGCAGGGAAAGAAATACTGTGGAAGTCAATGGGGACCATCAACTGTTTGATCATCAGCATTCTTCAAAATATCTTCTTTTATGTTCTACATAAGAAATTAACTCATACAGGTTTGGAACGACATGAGGATGAGTAAATAATGACAGCTTTCATTTTTGGGTGAACTATCCTTTTAATCGATTTATTTAAAAGTAACAACGTTGGTCTGGTCCCAGGGTTTTTTCCTCAAAATTCCCATAATGCAACAGATATTTGCAACTTTAAATTCTGATTGGATGAGCCACATTCAAAGCTACTGCTCTTTCTATATTCCTGGAGAAAGTTGCATGTTGCCTGGTAACTGTAAATTTAGGCTAATGAACTATTACACAGAAAAAGAAGTGTTTGCTATTAGAAATTAAATGTCATTTGATTATTAATAAAGTAAACTATTTATTGAGCATTGGTGTCTTGCTGTTGCCAGTTGTACAAAAGCATCTGATGATAACGATTGTGTTAAATCACTGTAATGCAGTGTTTCTCAACCTGGGGCCACGGCAAACTTTCAGGGGATCCCCAATAAATCTTAAATGATTTCAGTTTAGTTATATGAAATATGAAATATTTATTAAAATGCTAATAAAATATTTTGACACATTACATCAGATGTAAATAGCAACTTGCTGAGCCACAGCTGTAGTGCACAGCCTCTTGAGGCTAGAGGTATATCAGAAATTAACCATGAGTTTGAAGTTTAAATCCATGACAATAGGCTGAAAGTATGTGCATGTTGTTTTATGCCACAGGTGCCAAACTGGAAGATTCATGCTGCTATGGTCACACACAGTTTCACGTGGTCCCTGATAGGTTCCACAGGGACAAAATGGGCAAGAGAGGCCTCTCTGACCAGGTGGAGGTGTCACTGAGAGCCAACAGTATTGCCAGCCTGTTTGCATGGACAGGAGCACAGGCTATGTATCAAGGTTGGTGTTTTTGTAATCTTTGGGTCATTTTTTTTTAAATAGTGCCAGAATTGTCCTGAGCTCAGGTTAAGAGCACTTTTTCAATTGAATTGATCCATATTTTTGTACAACTGTAGGGCATTGACATGAATCAACTCATGCATGCATCCCTAATAACTAAATATGTTTTGATCTGCTCAGGCTTTTGGAGTGAAGAGGACGTGAGCAGGCCGTTCGTGTCTCAGGCTGTCATCACAGATGGGCAGTTTTTCTCATTTTTCTGCTATCAGCTCAATACTCTGGGTTTGAGTCCAAGGGTTGATGGTAACAGTAGCAGGAAGAACTTATGCTGGGGCACAGAAAGCATGCAGCTGTATGAGAGAATCACAGATGGAGACATAGTGGGCTTGAACGATGCTGTTCTGGAACTGCTGCTGCAGTTTTTATTGAACAAACCACAGATTTGAAAATGCTTAAAATATGATATTATTGTTCTGCATGTCAATAAACATAATATATTGAGCTGCATGATATTTTTGTCTTCATTTAAGTTTAAGAACTTGTTTAAATGGATTTAAGTGCTCAAAATAGAACTGAAAATTAAAAGATTACACTGTTTACACCACCCAAAAATGAACATTGTCATTTACTCACCCTCATGTCATTCCAATCCCATAAGACTTTTGTTCATGTTTGAAACATAAATGGAGACATTTCTGTAGCTTTACTCTTTCTGTTCCTCAAGCAATTTGAAATAAAATCTTTTCATAAGAAGCGATTCAATCTTTTAATAAAGCCTTCAGAAAAAGAATGAGTTTTTTCTTTAGTTGACCTTTATTATTAAATTGGCTTCCAAAATGTCATATGAACACTTAAACCTTAACAATAACACTATATTGAAGATTAAGAAAACATGCCTTATATGTTTATGTAATACAGAGAATGTAATATACGGATATATTATGTAATATATATGTGACTGTATATGTGACCCTGGACCACAAAACCAGCCATAAAGGGTCAATTTTTCAAAATGGAGATTTATATATGGTTTGTTAGGATAGGACAATATTTGGCTGAGATACAACTATTTGAAAATCTGGAATCTGAGGGTGCAAAAAACTCAAAATATTGAGAAAATCGCCTTTAGAGTTGTCCAAGTGAAGTTCTTAGCAATGCATATTACTAATCAAAAATTGTTTTGCTATATTTATGTTAGGAAATTTACAAAATATCTTCATGGAACATGATCTTTATTTAATATCCTAATGATTTTTGGCATAAAAGAAAAATCAATAATTTTGACCCATACAATGTATTTTTGGTTATTGCTACAAATATACCCGTGCTACTTATGACTGGTTTTGTGGTCCAGGGTCACATATGTTTATATATATTGCTGTGACTGAATTATTTTAGGCAAAAAACCTTATTGCTTGTTACTTTATGTGAATCAAGCCAAAAGATTCTAAAGCAGCATAAAAAGGTTTTACATAATTACACACTCTTTTTTTCATCTGTTAAAATGAAAACCTCAGTGCTCCAGTTTTCTTTGCCTTGCTGTGTTGTTCTCCACTCCATTGCTCTCATCACGAGTGCTAGAAAAAAAAAAGAGCACCATCACTGCCATTGCCTGAAAAACCTCCATGCAAATTTTAATGTCTACCAAATATATTCAGTGAATTTTTAAAATCATATGAACTGATTTGAACACGCTTACAGTTTGCTGGTTTGTTCAGAGCAGAGATCATTCTCTGCAAATGAATAAATCCTTTGTTAATTTTTATCAGTAACAGCTCCATTCAAAGACGCATGATTATTTCTTATATATTCCTCTTATTCGTTAAAGTTTACTGTACCTCCTGCAGAAGAGTTGTCATGTTGTGGCTTGTTGCATTTTTCCCAAAGCAAAATCAGTGTGACCAGGACAATGACTTCAACCACTATGGCAATGAAGGGTTTGAGAGGCTCAGTGTACGACAAGACCTTCAGATCTAAGTAAGACTCACTGGGTTTGATATCAAACTCAGCGCTGCATATGTACTTTCCAGAATCTTCTTCAGTCAGATTCAGTACAGTCAGTTTTGTTTCATTTCCATTTATAAAGATCTTGTAGTTCAGAGGGTTAGCAGTAACATTGATGAGCCCCTGTGAAGAGAAAAACACTGATATATGAACAGTGTTGTTGAAGTAGTATAATCAATTTCCTATTCCCCTTCACCTTTTCAGTGTTGTTTGCTTTGTACCAGTTCCAAGTGTTTGGTGTGTGTTTGAGTTTGCACTCCAGTACAACTGAATCTCCAGTGTAGCTCACTACTGGCTTGTCTCTTTTGTCTTTTATTACAGGAACTTGAGGGGGAAAAAAAGCAAAATACATCAGGCTAACATAAAAATCTAAATTATATGACTGTATAAACCATTTAAGATAACACAAAATGACAACATACCATCTAAAACAAATGTTACTTGTGCCTCATTTTCTCTGAAGATGCAGGAATAATTTCCCAGGTCTCTGGCCTGTATACTGAAACTATGAAGAAGGTTAAACAGCTTAAATCAGTGTTACTGTAAGTCATTGTTTAGTAATACTTAACCGCTTATTTATTTCTTTAACATGTCTTATTTACATTATTTTGACATTCATTAGAAATTACACGATTATTTTCTTAAATAGACATCCACTTACGTCTTTTTAAGGATATACTGTTCATTGTTTCTATGTACAGTTTCTTCAGAGTTTTCAATTTCTTGTCCATCTTTAGTCCAATAGCCAGTTATATATGGAAGGTTATTTGGTATATCAGTTAGGTTACATAAAAGCTCTATATACTGGGGTGTCAGGATTGCAAGCTCTTCAATAATGACTTGATTTTGACCTGTATTCCAAGAAATTGTAGCCCAATCAGCAAAACAAAACTCTGCAATTATGTACAATTCAATGTATTGTCTCTAGCAAATTAAGCTATGTGATTATATTATTAGAAAATGATAACTTAACATTTTAAAAGAATTATTCACCCAAAAATGAAAATTTGCTGAACATTTACTCACCATCCAAGGTTTAGATGAGTTTGTCTTTATCGAAACAGATTTGGAGAAATTTAGCATCACGTCACTTGCTCTCCGATGGATCCTCTGCAGTGAATGGGTGCCGTCAGAATGAGAGTTCAAACAGCTGATAAAAACATCACAATAATCCGCAAGTAATCCACACAACTCCAGTCCATCAATTAATGTTTTGTGAAGCGGAGTGTTGTGGGTTTATAAGAAACAAATCCATTATTAAGGGGTTTTAACTTCATACCATCGCTTCTGGCGAAAATACGACTCCTCTATCCAATAATATTGCTTCTTCCAGGAAAAGTCCATCTCCTGTTGTCGTCTCACATCAAAATCCACTGACATGTTTGTTTAGATCTGTTTTAGACTGTTTTTGCTTGAAAACGGTCCTTGATCTACATGATGAGATTACTTTTTAAATGGAGAAAGCAAAATGGATAGAGAAGAGAAGCAACAGTTTGAGTTAAAAGCATCTTAATGATGGATTTGTTTATTATAAACATGCAACTTTTCACTTCACAAGATGTTAATTGATGGACTGGAGTCGTGGCAATTATTTGTGCATTATTGCAATGTTTTTATCAGCTGTTTGGACTCTAATTCTGACGGCACCCATTCACTACAAAGGATCCATTGATCCTTATACATCAATATATCGATATATCAAGGGATATAATGCTAATTTCTCGAAATCTATTCAGATGAAGAAACAAACTCCTCTACATCTTGGAAAGCCTTAAGGGTGAGCAAATTTTCAGCAAATTTTTTATTTTTGGTTAACTGTTCCTGTAATAATTTTATCATTTGTACACATAAATATCTATTGATCTATCAATGTAATCTAGTGATGCATAATTGTGCTGGCTAATAATTTATGACAGGGAAACCATACCTTTGGATACAGCTTTTCGTGTTGTAATAACAGGATCAGACTGCGGAGAGGGGGTTGTTTCTAAAAAGAGAAAGAAAAAAAACACAGAAAAAGAAAAAAAAAACATGCCATATGATGTTGCACTGAATAAACACTACGGGCCTAGTCAAGGTTAAATGAAACTTGCATTACTTAGAAGCCTCAACTCCAGGAATGATTTTACAATTATTTACAATCATTTTACAATTACATTAACCTTCCCTAGAAACATTGGAAAAACCAACAGATCAGGGGACTTACTGATAACAAGGTCATAATGTCAAAGCCTGAAAAAAACAACAAGGCCCCATAAATGTTACAGCACACTAAAAAGCAGACATGCACATACCAGTGTTCATCCCATCACAGTAGAGAAGAAGTAAGATGAGATGTCTGACACTAGCCATGGAGAAGAGCGCTCGTTGGCTGCAGCTGTGCTGTGTGCGGCTGGGGCGAGGCATCTCTTCTGGTGCGTCTTTTTCAGAAGCAGGTCCCCAGAGACACCCAGCCCCCTCCCTTCACTACTGCAGCCATGGTGACTTGGCAGGACTGTGTATGCTTGCAGCTTCCTGCTTTAAATTAATCATGAATGTCAGGAGGCGACCACAGCCCTGCCTGACCAAATGATTGGAAATCCTGTAACATCACCCTCTATTGAGATGGAGCAGGTACTGTGACCAGTGCTGGCACAACTTGCTGTTTGACAACTTCAATTTCACACCTCATCTGCGTGGTACAGTCTGTATTCACAAATGTGGATGTAGTTATAAGTATAGCCTTTTAATTTATTTGATCTGCTGGACATGTGCTGAGAAAAGCAGTCTGCACTGGAGGATTGTATTACTTACAGTTCTTTAATATTAATTGCAAACTGACCTCAATTTAGGTCCCCACTGTGACACAAGTCCCCATGAGTCTGTGTGTATTCAGGTTTAAGTCCCCACCGGAATATAAAAACAGGTACACACACACACACACACACACACACACACACACACACAACCAGTCAAAAGTTTGTGAACAGTAAGATTTTTAATGTTTTCTAAGGAAGTCTCTTCTGCTCACCAAGCTTGCATTTAAATTTAGAAATTAATACTTTTTTTTTTTTTTTTAGCAAGGATGCTTTAAATTGATAAAAAGTCCATAAAGACATTTATGTTACAAAAGTTTTCTATTTCAGATAAATGCTGTTCTTCTGAACTTTCTATTCATCAAAGAAAAGAAAAAAAGTTTTTTGAGCAGCATATCAGAATACTAGAATGATTTCTGAAGGATCATGTGACTGTAGTAATGATGCTAAAAATTCAGCTTTGAAACAGTAATAAATCAAATTTGAAAATATATTCAAATAGAAAACAGTTATTTTAAATAGTAAAAATATTTCAAAATTTTACTGTTTTGCTGTACTTTGGATCAAATAAATGCAGGCTTGGTGAGCAGAAGAGGCTTCTTTAAAAAACAAATCTTACTGTTCAAAGTTTTTTGGCATAGATAATAATAATAATAATAATAATAATAAAATGAATATATATATATATATATATATATATATATATATTCATTTTTTCATTTGTTTTTGGGGGTTTTTTCCTGAAAGTGTCTGACACAAAAACTTTTGTGTGAAAGACTTTTATCCGGCAAGACCTTTAATGATGAGCAAAACATGAATGAATCTATTTTCTGACAATGGAAACAAAGGGCTCAGACCAGCTGATGGAATTTGGCAGAATATGGTTACTCTTTTTTTTGGCCAGGGTCATTGTCAGGACGTTCTTGGTGATGCAACTGCAGGGCTGTCGCACAGAAAAGCCTGTCATTGGATTTACTCTGACAGACCAATCCTGAAGCTAGAATAAAGCTTGATTCAGACAAAAGGAAAGGAGTAGTATATCTTTTGTTTTTGGAAGGAACATCAGTTCTCATTCATTGTGATCAGCCGGTTGAAGAAATAAGAACTAAAGCAAAATGTCTCATGATGGAATGTCCAGAGAAGAATATGAGGAGTATCAGAAGCAGATGGTGGAGGAAAAGTAAGTCTGAATTTCTTTTAAAAACACTGACCATTCTAGCCCATTTTATCCAGGTGGTCATAAATGTTATAAACTCAAGTGAGTATTATACTCATATGGAATGAACTGAAATTCATCAGCCAATATCCTTCCAAACACATTTTTGATAATTGTTTAGTGTGAAGTATATCTTTCACATGATACTCAGGTAAGGGTTACTGTACACAACACTGACTGAGCTGTGAAAGAAATCACATCCTCTATCTATCCCCTATTGTCAACACATGTTAAATGTGAAGTACCCTGATGCTGTGCTGTTTTCTGATAACACTGTTGTTACAGTTCTTGACTGCTGCTGGTATTTCCTGTTCATTTGTGTTTTTCTCATCTCCTGTGCATTACCTGCTTCTTTGGGAATAAAGGATGGAGAGAGATGCAGAATTTGCTACAAGAAAGGCAGAAAGGGCTTGTTTGAGGACTTGTTTAAGAGAAAAATATCGTATTCCAAAGGTGAGAGTCCCTGGAGCAGATAAACGAATCCCTTTCAGTAATGCTTCATGTAGTTATTCCTGTCCCTGACTGACTGTGCTTAAGCAGCACATGAATAGCATCAGTTTGCAGAGACGGTTAAACTATCAAGTGTGTGGAGGTTACAGTGCAGATTGTGGCAGGAGATTAAGGCATAAAATAGTAAACTAAAATAGTGAGTCTGGATGTTCAGGGCTTAACCACCCGCAGTGATTAATCCCTAAAGTGAGCTTTCAAAGCAGTTTTCAAGCTGTCATTCAGTAGCAGTTTCATGTTTGACGTCTGTTGAAATCAAGATTCATTGATAAGGAAGCTTATGAAAGACATTCTAAAGAGAGTGAGGAGAGAAGTTTAACTCCATTGGGAAAATGTATAAAAATAAAAGCGGAGTAATACGATTTTATTATTTACATGACCTTTCCAGGTCTAGAAATCACACATTTATAATTAGGCTAGGCTAATAAGAAATAGGCCTGTAAGAAATATCTTGATTTTATAGATGGTTTGGCTTCTTTTAAAACTTTTGTCTAATTTTAAATTAAATGTGAGAAATTCTGTGCCCCCCTTATTAGTTTGCTAAGGCCCCCTGTTTGTGAACCACTGATATAAAATCTGCACTCACAGAAATGAAATGAAAATAATTTAGCACTTAAGAGTCACACTTAGGGTTAGTATAGAAATAAACAAACTATAAAAATTTGCAAAGCTGTAACCATATATTCGGGATTTGGAGTGTTAGATCAGATTTTTTTTCTGAGATGAATAATTTAATTTTATGATGAGTTAATAATCATCATTAATAATAATAATAATAAATGCAGAGGGAACTGTACTAACTAAATAAATAGTCTGGAACAAATGGTATAATTTCCTTTTTTATTCTACACTGCAAGGCCTTGCAAATGATTAATTATTCTATTCTCTGACAGAATAAAATTCTCTTTAATTTTTTAAAGAAACTGTTAATGATACACACATAAAATACATATAATTAATAAATAATAAAATTAACAAAAATCATAAAAATTCAGGTATTTTTATAATCAACATATTTACTTTTCCTTTATTTCAAAGAATGATTTTTATTGTTATATCATTTAATGTCTTTTTTATTTTTCATTTTTCCTAATTAAACTGGCTTGTTAAACTATGTAAAGAAGTGTCTCGGGTATGGCACAATTGTTTTTTTTGTTTTTTTGCATTGCATTCGTTTTAATCATTTTAAATCATTTTCATATTAACAGGTATTTTTCAGGTATATTAACATTTTAAAAGAAAAAATCATTTTAATCATTTTAAAAAGAAAACAAATAAGTGTTAAATCAGTATCTTGAGAGACAATGTGACCATTTATTGAAGTAGTTAAAATGCATAATATCACCTCATGCTCTGTTTTATTTCTGAAAGTCATGCCTGAGGCATGAATGCAAACTATGGTTTCCAAGTATAGGGTAGAGTTGGGGAAAATTATAATAGCCTATTTGAAACATTTCGTTAGCTGATGCTAACTGGCTAGCTAACTAGCTACCTGGTGCTAACTTGAGGTCATTTCAAATCCAAATATTTTTATTCAACCACCTAGAATACATTTTATGGAAAATCAAAGGATTTGATGTTCAGAACAGAATAACTACTGTAATTGCCCATTGCTCCCTGGGGGGTGTTTTACCCCACAGACTATGTTTGAGGAAAAAAATTATGTCATTCTGAAAATATATATATATATATATTTATATTTTTTTAATAACACGTTGTCCCTATCTACAGGCCTTACTGTTCTCATATCATATATAACTGTGATGTTTTACAAAACAACAAGCTTTAAAACAACTTTCTTTCTTACTGCTGAAAATTAGATCATTTACTGTGAAATCTGTTTTCTTTTCGGTTCATCACCAGTGTAAGCGTCATGGTGAAAGCTTCTACATCACACTTGTCAATGTAGTCCATAGTTACAATAAAAAATAATCTTGATTTTATCTTGTGGTTATTTTGGGAAAAACAGTAGGGAGGCGTTTTCCCCCACTCTACCCTATACAGTAATTCTTACATGCTAAGCAAAGAAGTGCTATTAGAAGTGTTTGATTGACGTGCTGTTTGTTTTTCCCAGAGTGAACAAGATGAAATTATGATTCAGCAGGCCGGAGATGACATCGACGTGCCAGAAGAACTGATCAAGATGGTGGATGGAGAGGCGCCAGAGGAGGAGGAAAAGGAGTCCATCATGGGTCAAATGCAGAACCTTCAGAACATGGATATGGGGCAGCTCAAAGAAAAGGCTCAGGCCACATTTGTGGAGATGAAATCCAAGGCTGAGGAGAAGTGCACTCTTATGTAATGTGTGAAGGAAGTCAAAGTTATCTAGTTGTCTAATCTTGATGATATGCATTTGCTTATAGCAGTCGTGGCCTGCTGGATAGAGAGTTGGACTTGTAACCCGAAGGTCGTGGGTTCGAGTCACAGGTCCGGCAGGGATTGTAGGTGGGGGGAGTGAATAACCAGCACTCTCTCCACCCTCAATACCACGACTGAGGTGAGACCCTTGAGCAAGGCACCGAACCCCCAACTGCTCCCTGGGCGCTGCAGTATTGGCTGCCCACTGCTCCGGGTGTATGTTCACTACTGTGTGCACGCACTTGGATGGGTTAAATGCAGAGCACAAATTCCGAGTATGGGTCACCATACTTGGCCACACACCACTTCCCTTTCCCTTATGTGGTGAAACTATTAAGTTTCCATTTCCTGAGAAATATTGATCATACAAGACATGAATGTCATTGTTCAGAAATTAATTTGTGAATTTATTCTGGGTTCTTTCATCTGGTTTCTTGTTTTTCTTTTTAATCAATTTGTTCCTTGGTTTTTTTTTGTTTTTAATCACATTGTGACTGACCTTCTCATTGAGTAATCTTAAATTACAAAGTCAGAGTTATGACCAATATCTACATGCTAAAATGCTAAAACATAATCATGACGTTTGATTCATGCACTTTTTATTTAAAAATAAAGGTTATTTTTCTAAATATCTGTTTTAAATCCATTTGAAAGAAGATGTTTTGAGATGTAATGTAAAAAACACTAATAATTACTAACTTTTTAAACTATAAGCCATCGCTTCCATAACTGGGGTCGCATGGATTTCCTTCAGGTTCACTTTGTGTGGTTTTTTGTGGTTTTCATCAGATGAAAGAAAGTCATATACATCTAGGATGGGTAAATTATGAGAGAATTTTCATTTTTGTGTGGAGTATCCCTTTAATCATCTGTTTAACACTGTGTACTCACTCAGGGATGGTTATGGAGTTGCAAACTATTCATGAACTCATTTTGCATGTCGTCAATGTCATCAGTGGTCTCAATGGGAATACTTGGTGGGTTCAGGAAGGGTGAGCATGGGATGTTCTCGTACTGATTTGTATGGTCACCATACAATCGAAAGTCCCCATGACCCCCTACAGCTCCGTGGAGAGGCTCACAGACATTGAGGTAGGGGTTGGTGTACTGCTGGGGGAAGCAGGGGCCCTGGCTGTGGAAGCGGCGGTCGGACGCGGGACTGTGGCTGGGGCTGGTCGAGGGGCTGTGCGGCATGTGACACGTCAGCTGACAGCTGTTCTTCCTGGTGGGACGGTTGAGATCCAGTTTGGCAGTGAGGGGCTTGCCGATGTTAACGTCCATGTTCCACTGGACCAGGTCATCTAGGCAGTTAAACTGGACTTGTAGGCAGACAGTGAAAGCTAGTTCCTCCTGTAAATCAGGAAGCATGGCATGAGAAGGAAAAACAGGTATCAAGGTAGTTTTGAATTAAACGTATTGTAAATCAGATCTAAATCTAAAAGCTAAAGGAATACCGTCAGTCAGTCTTTTTAGATTCTCATATGTACCTTGAGTTTCTGCAGTGAGCTGAGTCTGGTGTAGAGGCAGTGCTGAGGAAGACTGCCTGAAAGTAAGAAGCTTCCTGTTTCCTCCAGAATTTCTTTATTTATCAGCTTAGGGTCCACATCCAGGTCCTTCAAAGTCGGTAATAGGAAAAAAAATATTTTTTGCCAATATATGTTACGAAACACATTTCATGTTTTTTTTATATATATATATATATATATATATATATATTTATATATATAGGCAATATAAGCATTATGGAATATTGACAAGAATGCTATAAGTACAATTCTTTAAAAAAAAGATTAGTTTTACTGTATAGCTAACTAATCAGACAGATTAGTATTTTGCATTGACTTCTGTAGATATACACTACTGTTCAAAGGTTTGGATTTTTTAATATAAAGCCTCTTATGGTCACCAAGGCTGCATTTATTTGATCACAATATACAGTAAAACTGTAATATTATGAAATCTTATTACAATTTACAATAATTTTTTTATTTTAATGCATCATTACTCCAGTCTTCAGTGTCACATGATCCTTCAGAAATCATTCTAATATGCTGATTTGCTGCTCACAAAATATTTCTTATTAATAACAATGCTGTAAACAGTTGATGAATAGAGAGTTCATTGGAACAGCATTTTTAATAGAAATTTCGTTATTATCACTTCTGATCAATTGAATGTGTTTGTGCAGAATAAACAGATTAATTTGTCATTTATTTGACCCCATGTCATTTAATGGCAGTGTTTATGAATAAATAATGAGACACTGCAGTTTCCTTCTCTAAAATAAAAACAAAGACAGACCACTAACCAAAGGGAGGTTGGTTATGTGTGCCTGACACGACAGCATCTCCTCTGGCTTCTTCACAATGCTGGTGTAGATGACCAGTACGTTGGAAAACTCAGCAGCAAAGTCCATTTTTATCTGGACTCCACAATCAAAGTCCAGAATTTTACTCTCCGGCAATTCTGGGTTGAAACACAAACACAAAAAGTTGGCAAATGATGAGAAAGAAAGATTGATTTCCAGTACTATTTCACACATCGAGAACTATCATCTGTTAATACCGCCAGATGAGATGATAGGAATCATCTCATGTCATGATGAAATGAGATGAACTGAAAATATTTAATCAAGGTTTTTTGATACTGCCAACAATGAAGGAAATGAGAAAAAAATATGCTTAATTATAATAATTAAACGATTTCAATTAAAACACTGTTGATGAAAATATGGTTAGAAAAAAATAACAATAAATCTATTTAAATAAATATAGTTGTTTTCAATCCAATTGTTACTTAATTTACCATGTTTTAAAATTTAATATTATAATACTAAATAATACACAATATTTTATATCAATATAATACTATAATATGTTGTATAGTGTTCAGCCTGTTATGTTTTAACATGTTTTGTCATTTTGCACATTACTAGTAACTAAGTAAGAAGTCATTTTCAAACTTCTATGCCTTTTTTTGGAACTTAAGTTTAACCTAAATTACCACTACATACATTTCATTTGGAAGAAAAATGTGAACCTCTTCTAAATGATTATTCAAATGAGTTGCACAATATTTTAAAGTAGCTGACATTACCATGTGCTTTAGACCAGAGCAGGTTGTGTGCCTCGGCTGCATCTGAGTAGTCCCCGGCGCGGATGGGATCGGTGAGGGACCGTCTCTCTGACAGGCTGCTGCGGATCTCTAGAGCCTGCTTACCCTTTGTGGGGTCAAACTGACCCATATCTACAAACAATCAGAACAGTAGTTTGATTGTCAAGACATGCAACCAAACACGAGTAGATGAAATATAATCTCTGAAGTAGTAGTCAAAGTGCAAAATAAGTAAGTACTGAAAGTAGTAGTACACTTTTCAGATCAGTTAATCATTTGTTTAAGCTTAATGGACCTGCATTTAACTAATAAATGCAGTAACACTTCATTTAACTTTAATTTGCTCAAGGTTCCCTCACCTTCAGCCACACTGTCTAGCAAAACAGTTATCTTCTCATCCTCTAGGAGGCGCTCCTTCAGGAATTTAATAAAGACTCCATTTGTGAATCCACTTGAACTCAACTCAAAAGCCTCAGCATCTTGGCAACTTCATAAAAAAACAATATCTCTCAACATAACATGTCAGACAGAGAGCACAATGTACTTTAGCACGTTATTTCTGGATGAAAAAGAAAGACACTCAATAACTCACGTGGCATATCCAAACACAATATTGGCTGTAACTTTGAGCATAACGTTTGGCATGGCATCATCATGTACATTTCTGAAGTAATATATAATAGTGTTAGAATGATGAACGTATGAATGAACAAATGTGAATATGATTTAAATCCACACCTTTTCCTGCACATGTCCAAGAGGAAGACATTGAGTCCAGTCTCCTTCTCCTGCATCAGTTTCAGAATGCTCTGAACACAGAGACAGTTGCCTGAACGGTATGGGTTTGGGGCATCAACAGGCACCATGAAGCTGTTCCCAAAGTTCTCATAACCATGTCCAGCATAATACATCAAACCTAAAGCGAGGAGCATTTGTCAAAGAGTCATTTCAATCTTTTGTCATCACTCTCATGTCATTCCAAACCTGTATGACTGGTGAACACTAAATAATACATAGAAGATATTTTACAGATTGTCTGGTCTGTTATTTTCCACACAATGAAAGTGAATGGTGAATCACACTTTCAACCTCCAAAAAGACAAAAAAGTACCATGAAAGAAGCTCAGTTTGACATGTACACTGTATTATATAAGTCATATGATAGCTTTGCATGAAGCATTAACCAAAAATCAAGTTGCTATTTGCTGAAAAGCTTTCTCTTGGCTGAAGATGTCAGTCTGAACTTGCGTACATATTGGGCATGTGACAGTATCAAATTTACGTATCACAATGAGTGCTGAAACATTTATCACAGTATACAGGATTGTATTGAATTACAAAAACAGGCTGAAAAGATAAACAAACTTCAGTGTTATTCTATTAAAAACAAGTTTAACTACTTTAAAAAAAGAACTTGAACATTTAAATACAATAAAGTACGTATAAAGTAAACAAATGTTTCAAACTAATTAAAGTGCAAAAGAACACAACTGTAAAGAACAAAATATTGTAACCAATATCAAGGTCTTTTCTAGGCTGGCATGTTTTAGTTCAGTTAAAAAATGTGTATATGTGTAAACAAATGATTTTTATTAATTATTTAAATAAATATTCAGCCATTTTTCCTCAGACCAATGCAAAAAACTGAACAAATTTTTATGTAGCATATCTGCATTCTAAAAACTAAACAATTCAGATAATAGTTAGTAAGGTATCTAGAATTATTCTGAGAATTGTGAAGTGCCCACAGTAATAATATTGTGCATGTTCATTACTGCAGTATCAGCACATCTGGTACATATTCAAACTTGACACCTTAAATGTGTTGTGCCAGGTTTGGCATTAAAGAAGTCCAAAAGATGTGCCATTAGTTCTCATGTGTCTCATAAATGATAACAACACACCAAGTTTTAATACATGAAAGCTCAAATTATCTGGTACTTTAATGGTGCTTTTGGACCTTTTCAGAGGCGGGCAGCCTCTGGTCACTGTATACTTCTGTTATATGGAAATGAGAAGCGTGATCTCCTTTTGTGCTCCGCAGAAAACACAAAGTTAAACGGGTTTGTTATGACATGAGGGTGAGTAAATAGTGAGAAAATAACTGGTACTTTCCTAATCACATCTGAAGTCAGTGTTTAACCACACTGTAAAAAATAAAAAAGTTGAGCCAACTTAAAATTTTAAGGCAACCAGCTTTTTGCAGATTTTTGAGTTCTCTCAACTTATTTCTGTAGGAGATTCTCAACTTTTTGTTGTATAAACTTAAAACAACAAGTTGAGAAAACTCAAAAATCTGCTGAAGTTTGTTGCCTTAAAATTTTAAGTTGGCTCAACTTTTTTTTTTTACAGTGCAGATACACTCTTAAAAAAAGATTCTTTATTGGCATCTGTGCTTCCATGAAGAACCTCCATGGAACCTTTCCATCACACAAAAGGGTCTTTATAGTGAAAAAAGGTTCTTGAATTTCAATTGAAAAAAAAAAAATGCTCCATTAAAAACTGTTCACTGAAAGGTTCTTTGGAGAACTAAAGATAGTTCTTCTATGGCATCTCTGTGAAAATCCCCTTTTTGGAACCTTTATTTTTAAATGTGTAGTTAGTTGTAGTTTTACATATTGCAAGATGGCCCAAACATTTATATACTTTCCAAAAATCATGTTTGTTAATGTTTATAAACTATATAGAAGCCACAGTACCATACACTCCTTTATGAAGCAGGGACAAGAACTCCTCCACAGCGTTCCTCATTTCTGACTCGGTTAGATCCAGCAGAGACACCACTTTAAAGTTCAGTTGCCGCAGCAGATTGGTGAGGTCGTACACGTCAACCATGGGTGCTTTCAGCTGTGGGTGGTTTCGATATGTGAGGTTACCAATCAGAAGAGCCACTTTGTCTGTAGCTAAAGAAAGAAAAACATTCGCTGTGAAAAATGAGACTCCAGCCATTTTGATTTCCTATTTGTATTCAAGTTAGGTTAATTCATAGAAATTATTTGGTCTACTCACCATAAGGTTTCTCAAGACTGTAATCTGATGGGAAAAAAGTCATAATCATTCACTGACTCAATAAAAGCCAGAAATATTCAAAACTAAATGTGATGGGAACAAAACTCACCTCTATCAATAGTCAAAAAGTCATCTATAAAAGAGAAATATATTAGGTATTTAGATTATGCATATTTGAAGGAACATGATTATGACAATAATAAAGAGAAAAGAAAGCTTATAGATCCCAAGAGGAAACCATTTTTCAAGACCAAAAACCTATTTTTGAGGTATAACTAACCCCATCCTGCCACAATGAACCCCTACCGCCATTTAACAAAAACATTTTGTTCTCACACTGCATCCTTTACAACTGGAATAGGAATGTTCTAATGTTTGCAACAGTCATGCAGATTAGATCTATCAAAGTGTCGTCCACCACCTCAATCAGTGAAGCAGCAAAGAGAGTAGGTGAAAATGGAGTGCTCCAGGTTCAAAACAAGCTCAACTGCAGCATGCTGTCAGTTATCAAAGAAAATCATGTTGACAGTAATTATTTGTGGAAATCAAATGCTTCCCACATATGGTGATGGAACTAAACTTGTTTTGGACCTGGAACGTTTCAACATTATTTTTTTATAGCATGCATTAATCGGTGTGACAGTATGATGATCTAGTACGACATGAAGTAGATTCAGATTCCAAAAAGGGGTTGACGCCAAAAGTCCGTAGATGTCAGAAGGGTGCCACTATATCTTAATACCTTCAGAGCACTCCATTGCTCCTGAAATTTCACGAGATATTCTTGGCTCTTTCATTTCAGAACGGCAAGGATTTTCTTGAGGAAGAATAAAGGGTTGGACCACAAAATGAGTAAATACAGATAAAAAAAGAATTTTACTTTTAAAAGACATCAAGCTCACACTTCTTTTTTTGGTAAATTTACCAACAACATTATATGTTATCGGCAATTAGGCACTAGAATGAATTACATTTCCGTATAAATCACTGTACAAATTGTCTCTGCACTAGAGTTGCATAGGAAATATCTATGCAACTCTAGCACAGATCTGCAGTCTGAATGGAGTCAACGCTAGTTTCCAAAAGTCACAGCCAGTCCACAGATACTGGGTTCTATACAATTATGATTTCATACAATTGGAAGATGTCAGACATGTTTGATATTTTGAGGCAAATTTAGAACACATATTGTTTTCATTTGTCACATGTCTTCTAGCAACGAAGCACGTTAAGCACAGGTTTCTGCATTTCCGAGCAACTTGAAGGTCTGGTAGTGTGTGATGCACAGTCGATTAGTGCATGATGACCAGGAAAAGAAAGTCAGCAAGTGTATAAAATCAGCATATTGTTTCAAAATCTTTAAAGTCATGTAGTGTATTCCAGCCTTAAAATTGAAATTTCACCCAAAAATGAAAAATCTGTCCTAATTTACTCTCTCTCAAGTTGTTCCAAACCTGTATGAGATTATTTCTTCTGCTGAATGCAAAAGAAAATATTTGCCAATTAGTTGCTGGTCCCCACTGACTTCCATAGTATGGAGAAGAGAAAAGAAAAAAAAAAACTATGCAAGTCAGTGGGGACCAACAACTAACTTGAGGGTAAGTAAATGATGACAGAATTTAAATTTTTGCGTGAACTGTCCCTTTAAGTCACTACTGTTCACAAAACTGATTTGATCAGAAAACATCTAACCAAAGAATAAATATAGAACAGAAGACATGATGCATACCTATAACAACAACATCCACTTCATTGCTCCATGTTCGTTCATTACTGCAGAAAATCTCACAGCGATACCTTCCCTGGTGCTCTGGCAACAAATTCTTGACCTAATTTAAACCAAAACATTATTTAATCATTCTCACTACATTGTACAAAATGTAGATTTTTGACAGTTGAAAATAATACAAAGATAGAGTATTTCATGTTTAATTCAATGTGTTACTTGCCATTTCTTTGTAATTATTTGTTAAATTTGCTAGCATTTTTTGGACTTGTTTCTTTTTCGGTGTAGGATTTTTTTAATCTACTGCATCCAAACTGTCTCAGACATGAAATACATCTAAACAAGAGTTCAGAGTCAACAATAGTGAATTTATCCATAAATGCAGAGTGTCATCTGTTGGTCTTCTTACAGTGTACTTCCTCTTAGTGGCTTTTTTGATTGGCATTCCATTTCTGTACCACTGATATTGTGGTAGGGGTCTTCCAATAGCTCCACACTCCAGATAGAGTAAATCTCCCACCAGCAGCCTTTGAGGTTGAGGCTGGATCAGCACCCTCGGCCTGCCCTCTGAAGCCAAAGACACTAATCCTGAACAAAAAGCATCAATTTTGATATCAATCACATATCGCGTCAATCAAGACAATTGAACCCAATTTCTTACTTGTCTCTGCTGATCAGAAATGACTTACCATATCTTGGTGGAACATCGAGGACATCTACTTGGGCCCAGTGACTGAACTCATATGCATTTCCACAGTTCACCCGACAGATGTAAAACCCTGCATCTTTGAGCCGGACTGGACTGAACACCAGGTCTGGGGAGGAGCTGTTATGAACCTGAAGGGTTGCCTTAGTTATGTAATTCATGTGAATGACTGACAGTTAATTATGTTGCTGACGTGCAATATTATACAGCTACACACCTCTTCCGTTTTCTTAAACCACTGGAACTGCACATGTGAAGCACCAACAGCATAACAACTGAGACGAAGGTTGTGTCCAGCAATGACAGCCACTGACTGCGGATGGACGAGGATTTGAATTCCTGTGAGATCAATTCAGAAAACAGCAACTGAAACTGACCTATGAATGCAAATAAATTACTTAAGACTATATCTGCACAGAATCTAAGCCAGAAATTTCAGCAGAATTTGAATGTACGTCATTTGAAAATTGCTTGTAAAGGTGAGAGTGTAAAGGTGTAGTAACATTTACTGTTGGCAAAAAAATACGCAATCCGGAATTTTGCGTGAGGGTGAAAGATTTACATGTAGATTTCACAAAAGGTTCAAATTGGTCACAAAAACTCACCACACTGACTTGTAGAAAGCTGAATGGTTTTAAAGTGACTTTTAAGATTAATAACCACATATATTTTCATATTAACACATTTTAGCATTTTTAAATCGATTACAGAGAATTCAGATTTTTTTTGACAACTGGTGAAGGAAAAAATGTGCACAGTTTACATGGGCCTAAGAGAAATACCACTTCTTCAAGCCTGTGTCATGGTCAGCTTTCAGTTTCACTTTCACATTTGTGAATAAATATCTAGTACAGAGCATATACAAAACAATCAACATTAGATAATGTGATGCACTGTTAAAACATACATGTTCTCTGTACCATGTTTACATTGAGGCTGTTGTACCTGGAGGTTTCAGGCACTGCAGGGCATCCGTATGACCCATGATCTGTAGAAAATCCACCAGTTCACCCACCATACATCCCTGATCTCCAATGAGTTTGAGCAGAGTGCGGGAAGGGCTTCCATCCACCTCCAAAGCCTTCAGAGAACACATGTCCATATCATCGAGACTGTGCATGTGAGTGGAAGGAGACAGTAAGAAAAAGACTGTGAGTTTATTAGCATATATGTGACCACAAAACCGCCGTCTTAAGTCGCTGGGGTATATTTGTAGCAATAGCCAAAAATACATTGCATGGGTCAAAATTATCCATTTTTCTTTTTTGCCAAAAATCATTAGGATATTATGTAAAGATCATGTTCCATGAAGATATTTAGTAAATTTCTTACTGTAAATATATCAAAACTTCATTTTTGATTAGTAATATGCATTGCTAAGAACTTTATTTGGACAACTTTAAAGGAGATTTTCTCAATATTATGATTTTTTTGCACCCTCAGATTCCAGATATTCGAATAGTTTTATCTCGGCTAAATATTGTCCGATCCTTACAAACCATATATCAATGGAAAGCTTATTTATTCAGATTTTAGATGATGTATAAATCTCAATTTCGAAAAATTGACACTTAAGACTGGTTTTGTGGTCCAGGGTCACATATTATATTAAAAGGAAAAGTGAAGAGAGAAAAAGTTGTTACCTCACTTTGAATCGCTTGTCACTTTTCACAATCTCCCCCAGTTTTCGCCATCCCTTATTGTTGGCCTTGTCAAGAGACTCACAGAGCCTCTTTAACACAGATTCTTTCAAGAAATTTATGTTCAAAGAGTTTTCATTCAAATCCGACATGATTGAGGAAAACGGCTAATACACGACTGTGATTGGTTGATCTGCTGAACTCAGATTTAAATGTTCAGCAAAGCACCTGCAAAATGGGACATTGAAGTGACATTTCAATCAGTGTCCTGAGGTGTCACATGTTATAAAAACTGTCAAAATAAATAAATAATAAAAAAAAAACATGGCACTTTTTATTTAATTAATGCCTCAATGACTATATTTAGTGAATGACTATTTAACTATATATAAATGACTATATAATTAACATTTAGTCTAAAATATTGATATTCAAAATGTTCACATACACACATGGTAAAATGACAGTTAACCTCAAAAAACTTCCAAAAAAAAAAAAAAAAAAAAAACCCTGTTCCCTACTCCAGCTAAAGTTTTTAAGGGGTCAGGTAGCCTAGTGAAAATACCTCCTTAAATAGAAAGTTCACTCAAAAACTAAATTCTGTCATGATTTACTCACCTTCAAGTTGTTCCAAACCTGAATGACTTGATGTTTTACGTGGATTTCAAATGACAAGATAGAATGACAGCATAAGTCAAGAATTATTACTTTCACTGTATGGAAAACCTGCAGTGGAAGACTGAAAATGTCATTCTTCCTAATATGTTCTTTTATGTTCCACAGAAGAAAGTCAGTCAAACGGGTTTGAAACGATAAGAAGATAAGTAAATGAAGGAAGCATTATCAGTTTTGGTGAACTACCTTTAAGATACTCCCTAGTTTCACTTTTTACAGTTTTTGTCAACCACCGAACCATGTGTTATGTGATAGGAATATATGTAATAAATGTCTGTAAATTAAGTAGGCAACGCCATTTATTCCCGCTTTCTAATTTGAATGCAGATACTCATCGGTTCGAATTAATAAATGTAAACACACAAACAAGTAGAGTTAAAAACAGATCAGAATTCACTGCGAACAAAAAGGTACTATCAGACAGAGTGTAAACATCGAGCGCACATACCGCAGACGGATCAGATGTTGACATGTATCCCATTATTAACCAATACATTAATTCTTCGCTGCAGTGACTGATGTGGGGAAATCCAACTTTCAAAATTTACGTACGTGCCTCTGTGTGTGTGTATCACTTCCTGATGTCTAACAAAGAGGAAGGTGTTCATCTCGTCTCTCCTGAGCAGCTCAACGAGTTCTTAAACGGAAGTATGTTCTTATAGTCAAATCAGACACTATTCTTAAACATATATGTATATATACTTATGAAAAATGACAGAGGTTAAGAAAAGTCATGTTTTTCAATTATTACTCCACACATAAATTATTTTATTACTCCCTTTTTGACTCCAAGGCCCCCCACAGTCCACAACAATATGAAAATGACTTTTTAATTTTTTTCTTGATTTACTGGATAAAGATTAATATATATATATATATATATATATATATGTTTCTATTCATTCTAAAATGCCTATGGATTTATGAGATTTTGTTAATTTACATGACTTTTCCAGGTTTAGAAATCACACGTTTAATGCTTCAGGTTTTGTGGATTCTTTAAAAATAAAAATAAAAACAGTTGTTGAGGGGGTGAATTAAAATAAGAAATAACTTGATTATAGTTGTTTAAGCTTGGTTTGTCTTATGTTAAATCATTTTGTCTTGGCATCCCTTTGGGAGTTTGCTAAGGCCCTCTAGTGGGCCCCGGCCCCCTGGTTGAAAACCACTAGTCCTATCAAAAAGACAGAGTATACCAACAAGCCAGAACACCTTCAGAATGCCTAACCAGTCAGAATCTCACTAGCAACCACTCAGACTACCTCAGCAACCACTAAAAACACTGTCTATCTATCTATCTATCTATCTATCTATCTATCTATCTATCTGTCTGTCTGTTTGTAGGCCTATCTGACTTTTTTTCTGTATGACCGCTTTAGCCCTATATAACTTTGAAACGTTTTAAAAACTAAAGTTCAGAAACAGAGCCTCATTTCTCTGTCCTTCTTCAGACATTACATTATTTTTAAACTTCCAAACAAGACTTTATTAGACAAACATCAAAAATTTATATCGACGAACTTTACAGTTCTTACACACACCGTGCCATTGGCAGGTAATGTGTGTGTGATGTAACGTCACCGCCTGTATGCCACTCCTCAAGACTCTCCCTGCAGCTTTAGGGACTGTTTGTGTGCAACTGGAGACTCAGAAGGACTGCGGTGTCAACAGGGTGACTTTGTATTTGGCCTTTCCCACTCTCACAGTGCGCGATTTTTGGGTGGGGGGACATCGCTTAGAAAAGACTGTGTTCAGTCCAAAATGCAGCACGAATGTGGAATATGGGAAAATCACAGGTGAAGATGTGTGTGTAATCTCGGTCACGGATTGGGTGGCGGATCCAGGTGAGTCTCAATATTATAATGCGCCTCAATATAATAATGTTTTATAATGCGGTGAAAACTTGCTGAAGGTTTATTTTATATAACTATACACATATCGTAATTTGCGAAGTTGTATTTTTTGTGGGCTATACCACAATTAAAACTAGGATTATGTACACAAATTATTAAGTAGCGGTAAACAGCTGTATCCTTAAGATACTTTTTTTTTTTTTTTTTTTATAATTCTTAATATTCCATCTTATGGTCTGTGCATATGTAAATGCACTCATCATAATCTGTATTATTTTATGTAGTTTGTAACTCAGTAATTATAGTCTAGTTTGCTGTTCCTTAGTAATGTTTTGAGTATCAGATGAACAGATTTTTAGGGAAGACTTGTTTTTTAGTGATTGATTGACAAGACACATTTTCTATCTATATCTATCTATATCCCTCATGTTGTGTTCCATTAATTTTGAGCCAGAGAGGATTTTATTTTTCTTGAAAAGCCTAGTTAATGTTAGTGCACTAAACTAAAACTGACTTTGCTCACACAGGGTATTTTTTGGGAGGATTTTTTACACTTGTGGCGTTCTTGATTATAAATGACTGGCCTACAAAAAAAATTCTTACAAATTTGTTAGTACCAAATAATGGATTCAACATTTTATCAACATTTTCCTCCAATTAGCACAGGTTTTGTGTTTCTTTTTGGAACTGACTGATCATAGGCCTCATTGATCTGAGCTCAGTTTTTGAGTAAACATCCACAAATAATGCTTTTTTCACTCAAAAATGGAGGTGCATAAGCTCATATCAATAAGGTCTACGACCAGTAAGTTTCAAAAAGAAATAACCTGTGCTAACTGAAAGAAAACAAGTTGACAAAAAGGTTGAGTCCAAGATTTGGTGATAATATAGCATAATAAGAGATTTACAAGCAGTTTTTAAAAGACCATTCCTGGTCATTTTTGACCAAAGTAGGTAAAGGATTTTCACAGTGATCACCTTATATTATTTGATAAGAATGAATGTATATTATGTAAAATACATATATATTATTTTTTGGCAGCCGTGTTGTCAAACCTGCTGCTGCTGAGATGAAAATAACGTTTTCTGGCACTGAAATAGAAAGTTAATGTCAAATGTTCTGAAGTCATTTGAACCTGGACTTTAATCCACTTCTTTCTCAATAAGTGCATATAATGTGGGAAAATAAAGCACTGTACTGACCACAGACAATAGCTTAATTGTTGCATTTGGGTAGATCTCGACCTTGGCACCTTACGTGTTTGCAAATAAAGCTGATGGCATGCTCATGGAAACTGAAAGAAGTCAATGTAAAATGTAGAATATAGATGCAATTCAAAGACTGTAGCAAAGTGTTTCTACAGTGATCCAAAAACATAAAGCACATCGATTGCCCTTTCAGTCTGTCTCTCATTGGAACTCATCTATTTCCAAGGCAGTAATTTTCCATTAAGTCACCTCTCTGCACCTGCGTTTGACTCTTTTGTTGATGCCTTGTGTTCATAACCTTGTACGTTACTGTGCTGTCAGAAATAATCATTGATCAGTTCTGTGTTAGACATTTCTTCTGGGATCATGATGTGCAATTTGATGAGTTTTAAAATTCATGTTTGTGATTGTCCTGCTTTCATAATCAAAACAATTTCATCATTATTTTACTTGGCTGAGACAGGAATTCTGTACTTTACTTCACTGATCATGATAAGAGAATATTAATGAAATCAGATAAAAATCATCTTGGCACAGAGTTAACTCGATGCAAAATTGCATGCAATTTTGTACACATAATGATGACCTTTCAGCTGTTGTGATGAGTGAAGGTGTTTACACATGCTAAGTGGTTGTTTTGCATGTCTAGATTGATGTTTCAAGTAGAAACAAGCTCTACAGGTGGTATTTAACGTGCTTGGTGTGGACAGCTCATTGACTTTGTGGACATTTGTTTCTCATGCAGGAAAAATGTGGAGAGATGCAGAGCAGGCGCTGACTCTGATGTGGCTCCTCTCTTGGATCTCACATAGCATGTGTAAGTGAGGGAGACACAGCTCTAAAATTCAAAGAATAAATTCAGACAGTTGCTGTAAACTATTGGGTTTTGGTGAGTGATTTTCTATAATTGAATCATTTGGAGGCCTATTGTTTACATACAATACATCAGCATTGTGTACCATTCAGAACTGAATTCCTGCATTTGAACAGAGGTAGCAAACGGGATTCAGGTTTTTAAATTCTATACTGAATATAAGGAAGTAGAATTCAAAGAATTCTATTTTTCAGTATGAAACACCCATAAACATGTTACAACACACAAAGTATGGGCTATTTCCAGAAGCATTCAATAATTGTTAATAATCAGTGTTTGAAATACCACATTTAATATTAGTCCTAATATTCTCACAGATATGTTATCATATAATCTTTCCAGGTCATTCTCCCCCGGAAAGTCCCAGACTAATAAGATGTCGGTCGCCTGAGAAAGAGACTTTTACTTGCTGGTGGGAGCCTGGATCAACAGGTGGATTGCCCACCAGCTACCACCTGTATTACAGAAAAGAGAGGTGAGTGCAGCATACATCACTATTCAGCATTGCCGTCAAAAAAGTATATTTGCATTATTTATTTCCCTATATCAAAGTATGGATAGTTGTTTCATTGTGTGCCTGTTATGACATAGTTTAGCATATAAGCTTTATTTGTCTCAATAAAATATTCCAGGATTTTGTTTGTATCAGTAAAATGAACTGTTATTGAGATAATGTAATGTTTTGGTTCGGTTATTGAAAGTTCGGTTACTGCATTTTTTAAAATCAAAAATACATTAAAAACTGTAATATTGTGTAATATTATTACAATTCCTTTTTTTTCTTGTTTAATATGTTTTAGACATTAAACTTTTTTTTAATGTAATTTATTCCTGTAATGGCAAAGTTGAATTTTCAGCAGTCTTGTGACTGCAATCTTGTGACACTCCAGTCAGTGTCACAAGATCCTTCAGAAATCATTCTAATATGCTAATTTGGTGCTCAAGAAGTATTACTTATCAGTACTGATTGTTGATATATTGTCAGTGTTGAAACAGTTGTGCTCCTTAAGAGTTTTTGTGGAAACCGCAATACATTTTTTCAGAATTTTTTGATGAATGGAAGCGTCAAAAGAACATTTGTTTGAAACAGAAATCTTTTGGTATCATTACAAACATCTTTACTGTCACTTTGATGAGTTTATGGCATCTTTGCTGAATAAAAGTATTAATTTCTTTTAAAAGGAATGATAGTTCTGATCTTCATTCTGTCTTATTTTGTAAATATTTGACTAATTTGTACACTACATATACTTATTAATAAGCACACTAAACCTAGTATAACCTAATGTAGTAACTAAGTTCACGTTTACACATTTTATAAAAAGAAATCTCAGGTTTTGGTTCATTTGTTGTCAAAAGGTTAGTCAACAGATCATTAATTTTATACCTTTAAACTATCAAAAACTTTTTCAGTTCTTTGGAAGTCTTTGAATGTCCGGATTATCATAAGGCGGGAAACAATTCCTGTTATTTTGATAAGCGACACACGTCTATTTGGATCATATACAACATCACAGTGGTGGCCTCCAATGCACTGGGAAAAGCCTATTCGGAATCTGTAGAAGTTGATGTTATGGATATCGGTGAGTTCATGTAATGTGTTTACAAAATACTGAAATGCATCCATAAATGCTTTGTTTTTATGTGCTTGCAATATATCCCTAGTGCATACTGACCATGCATGAATGGTTAATGATGTTTTACTACAGAGGCCAATTTCAGGGTTGTTTTGACAACAGCCACAGTGCACTGAGCTGCCTGCTAAATATAGCGTATATAAAGATTTCCTGTGGCTACATAAGGGCACACACAGCAAAATCAGTAAAATCTTTACGGTGAAACATTTATTCTTTGAACTTTTAAACTTTCAGTTAGATAATCACACTAGAACACGATACAGATAACACTGCATGTGCAGTTGCATGGTTTAGTTACAATTTCCTTTAAACCAGTTCAGTTACTACTAGAAATGTGTGCGCACTGGGCTCTTCCATCTGTAACGGTGAGTTAACCGATGATGACTTTTAGAGCGGAATGGAAAAGTACTAAATGGCACTAAACAGAAGCAGCTCTGGCTGACTAACTGAACAGAATGAGGATGAACAGGTTTGTGTCTTGCATATTGCGAAACTCAAGCCATGTATCGAATATCCCTCTGAAGAGCATAAATACACTACTGTTCAAAGGCTGGAGTCTTTATGATTTTTAATGGTTATAAAAGCATCTCTTATGTTCATCAAGGATGCATTTATTTGATCAAAAATACAGTAAAAGGCTAATATTGCAAAATATTATTACAATTTAAAAGAACAGTTTTCTATTTTAATATATTTTATTTCTAATATGCTGATTTGGTGCTCAAGAAACATTTTCTTATCATTAATGTTGAAAACATATTGTGCTGCTTAATATTTTTGTGGAAACCGTAATACATTTTTCATGATTCTTTGATGAACAGTTCAAAAGTACATTTAACATTTAAAAGAGCATTATTTAAAATGGTAATCTTTTGTAACATTATAAATGTCGGTCACACTTTAAAGTCCATTTCTTGCCAACTACGACTTTTGCCCCAATAAACTCCTAATTTGCTGCTTATTATTAGTTAGTAAGGTAGTTGTGGGTAGGATTATGGATATAGAATATGGTTATGCAGAATATGTGCTTTATAGGTAACTAATAAACAGCCAATATGTTTTTAATAGAATTCATCTTCTTCCACACAGTGCAGCCTCACCCTCCAGAGAATGTGAATGTGACTTTCATGCAGACCACGAACAGCCCCTATTTCCTGGTGCGGTGGCAGCCTCCGCATGATGCAGACACACGTTCAGGCTGGGTAACAATCAAATATGAAGTTCGCTTAAAAATTGAGAACAGCGGAGACGAGGAGGACAGCAGTTGGGAGGTGAGATTCAAATAGTTTCAAGGTCATCAAGGTGCTTAAATGTTCTTATGCATTGTATTTTTTTTAAATCAAAACTATTTAAGGCTGGGGGTGCATATACAAACCATAAAGTTTTATATCTTTTTTAATTGAAAAATATTCCATATACTGTATTTATATAAATTTGCATAATTATTAGCAGTGTATTATTAAAAAGAGAATATTTTTGTATTGGGAGTCTGTGAGTTGACTAATTCTTGACTAATTTAAAATACCATGATACCATGTAATATAATTATGATTTGATTCTTGTGTTTTTAGTCATATAGTGCTGGAAAACAATTGGAGTTTAGCATCTACAGTCCGCAGCCAGGAGCAAATTACGTTGTGCAAGTGCGCTGTAAACTAGACCAAGGCCTCTGGAGTGAATGGAGCCCCTCGGCATTCATCCAGATTCCAGACAGTAAGATGATAGCAGCACCAGCAACTCAATCTTTCACATCTCCAGCCATTATGCTGCATTACTCAGCATTTTTAGCCTTACATAACAGGGTCCAGGCTATATTAAAAATAATAAATTAAATAGATTTATTGTATATACAATATATAAAGATAATGAAAATTGAAAGCGAAAATGTAAACAGGGCTTTGTGTTTCTCACATTGCAGATATGTCTGACACACAGAATGCGGTTATGGTTATTGCCGTCATGCTAACCGTCATCATTTTCCTGTTGACTGCAGGAGTGCTGATAGTCAGGATGAAACCGTAAGCATGATATCCCACCTCATCACAATGACAAAGGAATTTACACTGATAACTGTACATAAAAAAAAGATACATTTTCCCAGAATTTCCTTCAGAATATAGTATTCTCTACCCTAATGTGTGACACAAATTGAACATTAATATAACATTGTATCCACCTTATTTTTCAATACAATTTTCCTTCTGATTTATTAGCTTCTATAGGTCATATAACTAGAAGAATAACAAAGTGCAAAACTTTACCAAAGGATAAAACTTGCACTACAAACCAGTGCGTTTATGATTACGATAATAAAATAAAATAATATGATAGCAAATATTAATGAGCTGTTTTTCCACAGAAGAAAATGGAAGAGGCTGGAAGCAAAAGTCTTACAGATTCAATTGAAAAAACCTGCAAACTCTTACATTAAAAATAAGGAGGATAATACCATGAAGTTAATTCTGTATTTCCTTATTCTTCTCTAGGGTGAAGCATCTTTTACTACCACCAGTTCCAGAACCGAAGATCAGTGGCTTAGACACTCAGCTCCTTAAGGTACAGCAGACACCATAATTCATGCATTTCTAGTTTGTTAAAGTGACCATATCATATATATATATATTTATTTATTTTTTTCATTAATTTTGAGGTGTAGTTTTGTTGTAGTGGGCTTTTTTATTTTATTTACAGGATAAATCTGACATTAGTTAAAAAGGCAATGCTTTAGAATTAAACAGATAGTTTAATTGTTTGACTGTAATCATTTTCTCACCCTCATGTTGTTCTAAACCTGTATGACTTTGTATTTTCTGTGAAACATAAAAGAAGATATTTTGAAGAATGTTGGTAACCCAACAGTTTTGGTTCCTATTGACTTTCACTGTATGGTCAAAAATAAAAATAAAGTGAACGGGGGCCGAAACTGTTCAGTTATCAGCATTCTTCAGAATATCATTTTTGTGTTCCACAGAAGAAAACGAGTCATGAGGGGTGAGTAAATGATGACAGAATTTTCATTTTTGGGTGAACTATCTCTTTAAATGAGCCATTATTTTGCTGATTTGCCTTTAAGACATCAATGTAAACAGCTGTGGGTTTGCGTTAAATCCAATAAAGTTTTTTACTGTCCAATTTGTCAATAACAGACTCTTTACAAAATTTGCATTACATTGTGACACTTTCTCAGAATAATCTTTGTTGAAATGTTCTATCATGGTCACAAAAATAGAAGGGGATTTTTTCAAACATTTCTAACAGACAACGAACTGACCCCACAAAACTGCGGTTCCAATATACAAGTTATTTTACTTCTCATTTCACAGAATGGGAAGTCTGAGGAGATCTTCAGTGCTCTGATTACTCCAGGATATCCTCAAATAGCCCAGAGTTCAGACCGTCAAGTGGAGTATCTTGTGGTCTCCGACTATGATGAGGAATTGTTTTTTGATGGCAAAGCTCATCTTGAGAACCAAAGGGGAGAAAACAATCCCACAGATAATGCACAAAAGGTCTCTCAAAACAGCATCCAGATCGCACTGAACAACAGTCAGGATCTAAATACAACACTGAGTGAACACGTCGAGGGTGGGAATGTCTCCAATCAGCTAAGTGCCACCAGTAGTGTCCTTGGAGAGCCTCAACAACTAATTCACCTTAATTGCAATGGCTCACTAGTAAAAGCTCAGGACCAAAACACTCAAATGAGCTCTGGTAGCAAATGTGAGCACGTCAGCATCAACCCTGCTGGGCTTACGGAGTACGTTGAGGTTGACGAAGACCAGAAACCTCAGGTCAGGGAGGACTACAGTATGGTCAGTGACGTTATCAGTGATAACATCCTTGTACTACAAGACAGCATCCCTGTACAGGGACACAAAGAGGTCAAATGTGACAAAACTTCTGAAGCTGAGGAAACGGAAGGTGTTTTCGAACCTCAGGGATACTTGGAAACCCTGACAACATTTTCAAGTGGATCTTGACTGTTTTGTGACTTTAACTTCAGAGGTTTGGGATTATTTTGTCTAGCAGTGTCCTGTCAAGCACTTTGTTAGTAAAGATGTGAGAAGGGTTCTTTCAGCAATCTGGGGTGCGTTTCTCGTACAAAGACATAACTTGCTGCTGAACTACCATTGTGCTATTCATACTTAGCTATTCATAACTGATTCCCGAAACTGCTGACTGATCATTTGAACCACACTGATTCAACAATCTAGAACTGTCGAAATTGAGGTCACGCAGTTGGTGGAGTAATTACTTCTGCTAATTAATCGTTTTGGATCAAATTAATGTCAAATTATTGATGTAAATAATAAACATGGCATCTGAGGACTATAATATTTTTGTTCGCCATTGTTTTCCCTGGGTTCCCCTGGGGACTACAGCACATTCACACTCTTCAAAAACCGCGCTTTTTTTTTCTCTTGACATACTAAAAGACTTAAGGTCCTTACACACTGAGACTGAAATTTTCGTATGCGTTTTTACGTATTCGCCATACTAAAAATTTGTCACGCACAGAAACCTTGCACACTGAGTCCGATGCGTATTAAGTAATCCGTTGCGAAAATGTTGGACTCAGTGTTCCATAAAAGCGCCGATGGGAGGGGAAAATTCTGCGTGTGATTTACTGACAATGTGCACATTAAAGAACACAGACGTAGCCAGATCATTTCCATAATGATCAGCGCAATCTACTAAGAGCAGCGCAAATTACCGTTTGCATTAAGACATGCTTTTTTGGGCGTTAAATAATGGCACAAATACCAGTAATTTGACGAGCCCAAACATTAGTAAATGGTGTTGCGAGATTCATTTTCATACTCTCCTCCCATAAATTTTGCGTTTGAAAGGGAAACTCCTACAAATGCATATTCAATAAGTTAAGGCGCAAAAATAACTGTGTCCACGCCTTTTCAGCGCTAATTCTTGACTGCGTGTCTTTTGTAAATCCTGACAGTACTATTTTAATGCCAAAAGACGGTTTGCGCTGGCGCAAGCTGTTAGTAAATCTGGCCCATAGAATTCAATTTGTATAGGCCTATATGTTTGTATATACTGTATGTCAGCTTGCTTATTTTACTCAAGCACATGATTTATTGATCCACATGTCATACTAACAAGAAACTGGTTGTAACTACAGGGTGAGAGCTGTAGTTCCAACCACACAACTTTGTGATGCTATTTTTGAATGTTCGTTGGAACTATGGTTTCTAGAAACGGCAAATTTGCAACCATAGTTGGCTAGCAATGCTTTGGGAAACGCACCCCTGTTATGTTGTATCTGTCAATCTGCACAACTACAGATATAGTTTGCACAAATACAAAACAGTTTCTGTGGATAATTCAGGCAGGAAGCTGCAGTAATGGGTTGAAAATTCAATTAAAAGGCAGCGTCATTCCAAACCATTACACATCAACCAACCGCTGTTAAAAAATACCCCACTAAAGATCATTATATTAATTGTTAAACCTTTCTAAATGTTTCTTCAACCTACTACCTCATAGCAGACATAGACAAAACATCCCAGTGGAGTTTCTGCCACTTTCTCTAGAGACCTGGCACTTTTCTTAACGCTTGCTGCTCCTGATCTTTGAAAGTTGATTGTTAAGAATTTCTTTGGTCAAAACAACTAATGATTTTACTATGTATTTATTGAACTAGATCTAGTATTTGTATGTCGCTCTCAATCCATTTTATTTATACTTGATTTATAATACCAATTTAATGTTAAAATAGTCATCGATATTCACTCACTTTAGGGTAAACCATCGGATTCATCCTTCTAATTTATAATTATCTGAACTTGGGCACTCTTCAAGACAACTAGAATTAAGACTAATGTCAAATAATGGATTAGATCTGCACAAAAGGGTTGTCAAACCTTAACTACTGTCAAAGCTTAACCAAACACAAGGGCAATGAGCCCAAAACAGTCTGGTAGGCCTTTGATGTTTTTTTTCAGCTTATATAGAGCACCTCAGAGAAGCTAGTTACAGCGGCAGACACAGACGGGTCAGCTGGTCTCATCATGGAACATTTATGGTCTGCAGTGCAGCAGTAAAGAGTTACTTTAAGTCAAACATTGACTTAACACTGTACAAGGACAAACATTCGGTTCAGCATGAAAGAACTATTGTGCAGCTTTTCTGTGTAGCTTAAATTAGAATGCACGCCATTTGTTTTTATATCATCCATTGTGGTACAAATATGTATTTTGTTTATGATGTAACAATGTGATGCTTAAGACGTAATATGAAGTTATGTAAAAACTGTTGGTGTTTCTAGCTTAAGTCCCTTACATTTTTTCACTGACAGTGGCATGTGTAATTCAGTTTTCTACCCACTGCTGGACAATGTCCAGAGAAAATCACTGAAAGGTTAGGAATGATTTTATTTTTGAACATAACGTTTCAATAAACACCAGTTTTGCAATTTTTTATAAGCTGTCTTAAGCTAAAATGAAAAGTTACATAACAGAGAACTGGTTCAGCCAAGAAGTGGTGGTTTTATTCCAGATCAGTTAACATTCTTTTCACATTCTCAAGTAGCCTATAAGTAAAAGCATACATTTTTCCAATTTTTGGGGTGAGGTTAGACGTGATGGTGTGTTTTACCCAATAATTAAACTTACAGGGACAGTTCACCTAAAAAATTACAATTCTGGCATTATTTTCTCACCCTCATCAATTCAAAACACAAATGAAAATATAATTTAATGGAATTTCTGTCCATTGAAGTCTATTTCAAACTTCATAAAGACATAAGTAATGCATATGAATCAAGCGGTTTTCTGTATTTGTGCTCTTTGTGTGTTGATCAATGTTTATGCGTGAAAAAAAGCTTAAAGTAAAACAGTTCAGTATGTAAAGTAAACGTCTCTTTAGGAGACTTGGATTAAACTGCTCATTCGTGTGATTTCTTTTATGATCTCTTCATGAACTTTTTGAATTGTTACATGTTTGGGTGAAAGGACTTTCAACAGAGGAACAAAATTCTCAGTTCAATACAGTTCACCCAAAAATGAAAATGAAAAATGTCATCATTTACTCACTCTCAAGTTGTGTCCTGTGTGATTTTCCTCCTTCTACTGAACATAAATTTTGGAGAATGCTGTAACCAAACAGTCGCTGGTCCCCATTGACTTCCATAGTATGAAAAAAAATATGATGGAATTAATGAGGACCAAAAACTATTTGGTTACCAACTTTCTCCAAAATATCTTTTGTGTTTAGCAGAAAAAAACAAACTCAAGAAAGAACAACTGGAGAGTCAGTAAATGATGACAGAATTTTCACTTAGGTGAACTATCACTTTAAGCACTACAGATTCTGATTCCTATGAATTTATGATGGTATTTCAAGGACGGACATTTTTGACACAAGATCATTTATTGCAATGAATTTATTGCAAATACTAGAGAAATCTCTAAAACCTTCACAATCACAAAGTTGTTTTTGGTCCCAAAGTCAACATTCTGAAAATACATAGAAGCTTTATATGTGGTTTATATGTGAAAACGATTTGTTACTGCTAAGTGAAGTTTGGAATTGTTAGCTCTATGCTACATGTATATGCCATGAACCACTGAGTACTACACAAGTGCATAACACACATTCCCTATTAACTGCAGTCAACAGCATAAAGGCATAGAGCTAAACTAACACTGAGAATTTTAAGGAGAACCACCTCGAGCACTCAGTATTAATGGTTTAGCTAGTGTTGAGGAACAGCCAGAGGAGAGTTATAAATTAAAAGTGAGGTCTATGATTTAGGTAAGTGATGTTTAATAAGTTCTAGGAAGGAGAGGTATTCCCACAAACAGTTCACGGTCGTAACAATCATTCGCTTTATGAGCCTTCAGAATTAACGGCACCCTGCCGATAATGACGACACGTGGGCTGCAAACACAGTGGTCATGATCAGTAGAATTGTGCATCCAACTGGAGAAGAAAAATACATTTGATTTACATATGTAAACTTGTACATAAATTAAGTGGTTCAGATTGTTTCTGTCATTTTATCAAACTATTACACTCATTTTAATAGAAATAGAGGGATATTAGCTATTTGCAAAAATATTCACCATTCAGACTGTGGAAACAAACTAAGTATGTGATATCTATAAGAAAATATTTTTAGTCAAGGGCTGTTGTCTATTTTCAGCTGTATTGCCTCTTGATTTTACACACCATTTCAGGTTACAGGAATATACGTTTACATTTTTTCAGAAAATCCTCTAGACAGGCACATTTGGTACTTCAAGCTATTCTTGACATATTTCACAGGGTGCTAAAGGCTCACGCAGGGTTAGAAACACTGTAGTGATTGGTTTCCGTGTCACAGAAGCGTGATCTCAGCACTGCAAGCAAACAAAAACAGACATTTTGTCTCATTCGTCAATGTACTTCCATCAACTTCCTTCATGGTCATCCAGCAGCTGATCTGAACTAATGGAAAGGGATGAAAACTGGTCCTCACAATTTAGGAAAGGGTGGTTGTAATCTTTCTCGAGCATTTTCTTCCAGATTTTAACTGAGAAAACACAAACAGACTAAATGAGTAAAGAGTGAGTGGATAATTCTTATAAATTAAAATACATTTTTGTGTCACATATGTAACAAATGATTACCAATGTAATAATGCTTTCAAAAACTCCTTTCAGGCTGATTATTCAATCAATAATTGGCTATTTTGTGATTGGCATTTATTTACTCTTATTTTTCAAAAAAAAAGAACAAAAATATTGTTAGAGTTTAAAATATTTTTCTATTTGGATACATTTTAAAATGTAATTTATTCTTGTGATGACAAAGCATCATTTCTCCAGTCTTCAGTGTCACATGATCCTTCAGAAATCATTGTAATATGCTGATTTGAAGCTCAACAAACATTATTATCAATGTTGAAATCAGTTGTGTTACTTAATATTTTTGTGGAAACCATGATACATTTTTTTCAGGCTTCACTAATGAACAAAAAGTTTAAAAGAACTAGAGATGTTTTTTAACAATGTCACTGTTAATCTGATTTTTTTGTCTTTTTCTTATATTTCATGTTAAACATATCAACCAACCACCGTATCGAGATGTAACTTCACAAACAATCTCTTGAGTCTATACATACATGGCCAACCTACCTATAAACAAAGCAAGGTCATTCCATGTCAACTCAACCAAAGGTGAAAATTGTCATTTTGACCCCCTTCTACAAAATAGTAGAATACTCAGTAAATATACATCCATGACATTTAATATTTTGGCCTTCATCAATACACATGTTTATCTTTCTTCAGGAAAAATAATGTGGACTAAATAAAAAATTTGAGCAGAAGTTTCTGAAATTTGGTTGATTTGACATGGAATGACCCAGCAAATGAGTTACACATTTACATAGTATTTAACAGTTAATGGAGTAGTTTAACAGAATAGTTAACTAAAAGGATAATGAAATTGCAGTATTGCATGCAAAAGCAATAAATTCATGCTATTTTTAATTTTTATTTAGGACGTACTGTACTCTGGCTCTTCAGTTCCAGAAGGTTCTCCTGACGGCTCCACCTCCTGTTGCTCCACCTGCTCCTCCTGTTCTTCCTGTGATACAGCCTCCAGATTTGCAATCATCACCTCATAGGCCTTCCTGGCCTCAGCTGATAACTCAATCATTTTGTGATAGTGGTCCTGTGGCCATCAAATACACAGAAATCAGCAAAGTGCACCAAATTAATACAATCGGTATCTATATCGTGACTTATATTTACAGTAATGCCAAGATTCTTTACAAGCATCTGAAAGGAAAAAGTCTAACTCAATAACGACAAGATATTTACCACAACAATAACCAGAAACTTCTGGTACTTACCTGTGCGCCATCATAGTTAAAGATGCCCACCAAGCTAACAGGCACAGCTTTATTAACACAGCGGCCCAGCGCCTTCCTTGACAAGGCAAACACAAACGGGATGCCTTGATCCCGGCATGTGTCGATGATAGTGTGAAGAGCCTCGTCTAGACCGCCTACATTAACACAACAGGCCCTCCATCAGCAACAATGAATCAAAATGTGAGTTTGGTGCTGTAAATTCACTTTACCTTTGGACTGAATACGTTCACAGTTGGGCGAGATGATAACGCACTTGACTTTCCTGAGTTTGAGGTGTTTGAGCACCTCTCGTAGGCCCATGACCAGCCTGCGCTTCATCCTAGCCTTCATGGGGTCTTTCTGATAAAGACGATCCTGAAACCTCACCAGCTCCTTCAGTAAGCTGCTCACACATTCATCTACATCTTTTCTAAGCACTTGGTTGCAGTAGCTGTAGAATTAGCAAAAATAAATGTTATCAATAAATTAATGACAAAATAATAATAATAATGGTAACACTTTACAATAAGGTTCCAGTTGTTAACATTAGTTAACATAAACTAACAATTAAAAACACTTCTAAAGCATTTATTAATCTCAGTTAATATTCATTTTTAACATTTATGGTAACACTTTATTTTAAGGTGTCCTTGTTACACAAGTTACATGTACTTACTATTATAATAACAATAAATTAGGCATAATTACATGCAAGTAAACCTAACCCAAACCTTAATCCTAACCCTACCCATATAGTAAGTACATGTAATTAATATTACTCAGTACTTAAATGCATAATTACACTGTAACAAGGACACCTTAAAATAAAGAGTAACCACATTTACTAATGCATTATTAAAATCCAAAGTTATATTTGTTGATATTAATAAAAAGTCATGAAATAACATGAACTAACAATGAACAGTTGTAGTTTTATTAATTAACGTTAAAGACTAATAAACACTGTAACAAATGTATTGCTCTTTGTAAGATAATATTAGTTAATGCATTAATTAACATTAACTAATGAATCTTATTGTAAAAGTTACAATACTACTACTACTACTACTACTAATAATAATATTATATTATTATTAAATTTATTTCTATCATCACTTGAAAATCTTCAAGCCTTTTTTGGAACAATTTGCATATGTTTGAAAAACAAAACAAAACAAAACAATAGAAAAAGGCAAAAACAAAAGCAAACAAAACAAAACAAAAAAAACTCAACAAAAAATAAACCAAAGCAAAAACAAAAACACTGATTTTCTTACTCTCTGAATTTCCTGCTGTGGATTTTAGGAAGATTGGGATTGGAATTAGGATTCCAGGATTTTAGGGTTGCATTTTCTGACAAGCTGTCATCCAACTTGTGATGAGATGGTGAACCAGGCTGGCCACTCTCTGACTCTTCAGTACCAACGAGTTCAGGATTGTCATCTATATCTGATACAGATTTGAAAACACTGATGCTACCAAGCTAGACAACACTAAAACATTTCATATTCTGATCAACCTCAATAATTGTCTACAATGATCACGTGTGAATATATTATAGTGCTGTTTCATACTTGCGTGAAGATGTTGGTCATGGTCAGCGTGGCTTGTTTCAGAAGGATTTTCACTATTACTACTTTCCTTTTCTCCAGCCTCGATGGCCACATGGGCCGGGTCCCTCTCCTCCAGCAGGCGGTTCTGTTTCCTTTCCTCTCTCTCCCGAAGAATGACCTCAATGGTTCAAATAGCAAAACATTTTAAAGAATGCTGATCAAAAACAGATTGAAAATTCACAACAAAAAAAGCTTTAAAAGGTAAGTGTAATTTCTGCACCAAACATAAATGAGACCAGCGGCACAGCAATCGACACAGCAACTTTAGGTTTACATTGGACTCACTCTTTTGAGTGGTGTTGGTTTTTTCGCCTTGGGAACTTCTCGCTGCTTTCCCTTCTTCACTAATGGACAGGTGGAGTCCAGCGGGTTGTGTGGTGTCTTCTCTTGCTGCCATGGCTTTTTCTGAACTGAAGGTTCTTTATGGACTACAGGTAGAGCTCCTCCAACTAACAAACCAGTAATTTTAATTGTAACATCATAGTGTCCTACAAAGTCTTTAAATGCAAAAAAGAAAAAGAAAAAAAAAGAAAAGAAAAGAAGAGTATCCACTTATATTTTTCAACTAAATACCTGAAAGTGTTAGTGGTCGCTGGTCTTGTTTGGATTTTTGAGACTGTTGCTTCTGCTCAAGAACGGCCAGCATGTTTCCAAGGTCAAGCTTTACAGGAACTTTTGACTTCTTCTGACTAGTCTGCTGAGATAAGATGGGATAAGAAGCAATTACAATGTGTGACCATCTCGTTTCTTAGACAAATTTTTTTTTAATGATTTACACATCAACTGTACATCCTTTCAGATTCGATTGGGTTTAAACATCGCACTGGAAACACACACCAACCTGTGCTTTCTTAGCGTCACTGGAGGCAGAAGAAGGTGTAGTGCATTTGTGTAAGTACAGTCCCTCTTTTTGTTCTACTGAATGTCCTTTCAGTTCCTGAATCAATATAACAAACATAATGAACATTTAATATGAACTGCTGGCATGAGGAGGTGCTTAGGCCAAAAGAATGAACTCACAAATGCAAGTGACAGGTCTGGAAACTCCTCTTCATCCTACAACACACACACACACACACACACACACACACACACACCACAAACACACAGGAAAATCAACATTTTGCTTCTGCTTATGTCAGGTGACTAACGAATATAAGAAAGTTATATAAATATATTTTAACAATTATAAAATAAAAGTGCAAATCACTGAATAAGCCTCTAAAATTTATTTTTACCAGTGTTATTTTAGTATTATTGATATACTATACGGTTTTAATAGTTTTAGTTTAAAATAACTGATTTATACAGCAATTTATTTCCAAGTCACAACTTAAACATGAAACTTCTAAAATCTAAGTTGAGAAAATATCAAATCACAAATTATATACAGATTTGACCTCAAACTTGGGAGGCTCCTGCTGTATCAGATGTTCCTCTAATGTCTCCTCTGCGTTTTCATATGCCGTTTTGGATTTCTTCTTTTTCCTTCTCTTCTTCTTATCTGTTTTCTGTTCTACTGGCTGTGTAGTTAAATCCTCCTAGACACAGTAATAAGGTCCAAATTGTATCTATTTTGTATAGTACATGTTGAAAATGCTGATCAACAATGCGGCAGTTTACCTGAGACAATGTGTTGGCTTTGAGGCTTTTCTGGATGACTCTGGGAGGCTGAGAAGCAATGTTTGCCCAGGACTGAGCAGAAGATCCAGTAGGATTGGATACTGCACTGTCCTGATCTAAATCAAATTGGGGTTTCAACAATTTGATACATTTAATTCTTTTAGTAGTGATTTTTAACTTAAAAATCTAATGAAATGTATATTTTAACTTAAAAATCTAAAGATTTACAACCCACTTCTGTATATGATTCATTGCCCAGTGAAACTGAATATTCAATAAGAAAAACAACATATGTTTTCCATAAAACAACATGCAAACTGTGCAAAATAAAGGTGCGTTCTTTCTCATAAAGATCTTATTTATGAGCTGAACACAAATGAATTGCACCACAACAACATAATTATGAGTGGGAAACTGTATTTAAACCCTGAGTTAGGGGTGTGTCAGTGAGAACATATAGGGGAATTGTTGAAATAAAACTAGCATGCTGCATTGTAAAGTATGCTTGTATTTTGTAAATTACAACAGAATATTCAATTTACAGCACCTTTATAAATTGAATGAATACATAAAGTAAAACACACCTGATGTGCATTCTTTATTCATCATTTTGTAGAAAATTATGTTTAATTATGTTATAATTTGTCATCCCAAAGGGGCACAAAATCACTTTCACAGACTTTTGAATTAAATGTTCCCTCCTGGTGGAATGACCTGCCCAACTCAATCCGAGCAATTTAGTCCTTAATCCTCAAACCGAGTCCTTAGCCATCTTCAAGAATCGGCTAAAAACACATCTCTTCCATCTTTATTTGACCCTCTAACTCTAGCACTCTCTATTCTAATTCTATTCTTAAAAAAAACCTTGTAGACTTGCACTCTATTCATTTACTGCTTGTTTTCTATAAAAAAAAACAAACAAACACTAGCTTTTCTAATCTTTTTGTATTCTGTCTGTTTTCTTTTTATTTATTATACAATTAACAAAAACAAAAAAGGCCTCTAACACTAGCTTGCTCTATTCTTTTTCAATTATATCTGTTTTCTTTTTATTTATTATATAATAAAAAAAAATCCTTGCTACGTGTACTGCGTTAAGCTAACTGAGACTTGTTATAGCACTTGCATATTATTGCTCTTTTGTTGATTTTGATTGCCTCCATTGTCCTCATTTGTAAGTCGCTTTGGATAAAAGCGTCTGCTAAATGACTAAATGTAAATGTAATAATTTTGCTGATTTTTTTTTAGTAGAGGTACATTAACATCTTACTCTCAGGGCTTGACGCTTACCTTTTCCCCAAGGAGCACATGTGCTCCTAAGTCAAAAAATTTAGGAGCGCATTAAAAAAATTTAGGGGCGCAATGCAAATTTTTCAAATGAGGTGTTTTAGCTTAATAAGGGGATACAAAGAGACATTTACAAGCACAATTATTTAATTTATCAGAATACAGAAAGTACACAAGGTTTTTAAATAATTTTACTTCAGACACTATTTAATAGGCTAATTATGTAATTAGTTATAGTCCTATTAAACTGTATGTACATTAGGTATGTACGGTATCAAATTTTCACAATAGTCATTGAAGCTTTTGTCACGGTATATGTTTTTTTTTTTTTTTTTTTAATCACAATATATAATTTCTGAAAATGAAAAAAAGTCCTCCTAACAGGTTAAATAACTTTATTAAAGATCCTTTACTAAAATACTTTATTAAAAAATACACAAAAATATAAAAGTGTTTCAAGATTAGAGTGCAAAAGATTGTTCAAATGAACGAAAAAACAATAGGTAACACTTTACAATAAGGTCCCATTTGTTAACATTAGTTAAAGCAGGTTAACATTAACTAACAATGTGCAATAGCTAATTGTTCAGTAGTTAATATTCTTTGTTAATGTTGATTAATAAAAAATACAACTATGTTAGTTAATGTTAGCTCCATTGAATTATATTAACAACTAGACAATTAGAACAATTAGACAACTTTTGATTTTATAATGTATTATTAAAAGTTGAAATTAAGATAGCATTACTAATAAAATCCAGTCATTGTTTTTCATGTTAACTAATGGAACTTGTGTTACTGAACAATAATAACGAATCAGTCGTTGATATATATATATAGGCCCACTGTTCTCTATTATAGATCAGTGGATGGGCCGTGGTTTAGGTTAGAATAAATGTTTGAAAATAAATAGCTCATTAAGTCTTTAAGTAAGAATTATTTGATGCTATTTGAAGACTAAAGGAATATAACATCTAAATGACTGTGAAACATTATTTACATGTTTTAGGGAAAGTAAAGCAGCTGCTTTGTTTACTGGCTACCGTAACGGTAGCGTCAGCGCCTAGTAGTGGCGAATGTGCGTCATTCAGCGCGTCTTCACTTTAACTCGCTCCGCTTTTCTTCTCATCTGTGCTCATTTAAATTAAACCGTTGCCTTTTTAAAGTTGTGTAATCATATGAGGCTGCATCGCAATTTTTCCATAAATAAACAGAATAAATTAATACGTTTGTTATAGGCTACTGTTTAAGTTAAGCTGTTTTGTATTTTGTTTTGTATTCGCACTTGTGCTCCTAAATACATTTTCCAGTTCGCACACATCTATTTTTAGTCGCAAATGCGAGTGAAATGCTCGCACTGTCGAGCCCTGACTCTGAACAAAGTGAATAAAGCACCTGCTATCGTAATTACAAGTTCCCAACTCGTAAATACGACGACTTAAAGGCACCATGCGACAAAGAAAGATGTGTATTAAGAAAATGAATAGTCAATTTTAATTTCAGAAGAATGTTTGCAGATCTTCACCTGCTGTGACAGCTGATGACATGTCACACTTTCCACAGGATGAGACTTGCTGTGCTGACTTGGTTCTTCGTTTTGGTACATTCTAATAGGAAAACAAACCAAACACTGTCAAGTTTCATTCAGGCCATAAAGGCAGCACGTGTTAGTAAACAGCTTGTGCTTTAACAGAACAATGTGTTCTTTGGCCCAAATCACCATGCATGAAGGTTACCTTACTAATGGGTGCTGGTGAACTCTGACGCTCTGCTGGCATGACTGCACTAGCGCATACCATTGGTTCCTGGTGCAAAGAAGCTACTGTAGGATTGCTGGGTGCGATATCACCTAATTCAGGGAAATCAGCAAGCTTCATTTCAAATGTGCTACTACACGTAATGGCCGATTTGGCTCTCTCTGCGGGGTTTGGGGAAGGTTTGGTCCCTCTGTAACCTGAAAGCAGAAACAAATCATCCAATTACGATTTAATCAGGAAATTATTATTAAAAGGCTTCTTAAAAGGAATAAACACCTCTGTCAGTTGGTCTCCTGCTGATTCTTTTGTCCTGAGAAGAAGGCTCAGCTCTGTTGTCCTTCAATATCTGAAAGATTGAATTATTAGGCTTTCAAATGTGAAACATTATATAGATTCAAATCATCCAAATGGCCATACTAGAATCAGACCTTTCCAGTTAGCTTGTTTGAACCATCATTTAGACCACTGCGGGTTCTGAGATCAGTGCTCTTGTTGGTGTGAGAGCTGCTGTTGTTGATGTGCGTCCTTGGTGCCACGTCATGCTGACTGTCTACTGATCTCTGCCTTCTCTTGAACCAGTCCTCGGTTGATGACTGGCAGATCTTGTTTTTATATGGAGCTCTGTGTAAAGATACAATAAAGATAAAAATGATAACCGATAAAAATCATACAACTATAAAAACTAGTACAGATTTTGTTTGTTGTTCTCCAATGTAATGTGATGTAAAGCAGCCAAAAAAAAAAAAAAGTTGGACAATTGAAAGCAATTGATAAAATTGCTTTTAAAAAATGAAGACAAGAAGGAATGTGACACTTTCTTGCTGTCAAATGCTAGTGGAAAATATTCATAGTTAAAGATGTAGTTGTACAAGATATCTTTAATGAAGCCTTAGAGGTTTTGTCATTGACTTGCATGAAAAAAAAAAAAAAAGATTCAAAAAGGTCACAAAGGTGCTGTAAAACAAGCCTAGATTGATTAAGTGATTTAATCCTAGTTCTGTTAAGAGATATGTTCACTTTATATAACAAACAGGTTTAATTTAGGCTTTTATTTACATCTAAACAATGATTGACATACATAAAACATCACATTTGGTAAACATGGAAGTGCAGATGAGACTTGAATGATGAATCTGTATGAGTTGAGCAGTTTAATCCATTTTACAATCCCTAATGAACTTTTTAGATATTCTGGACTTTCAAAAGAGGGACAGAAACCTCTCAGGTTTCATTAAAAATTTGTTTCTCGATGATTAATCAAAATCTTATGGGATTGGGCTGCAACAACATTCTTTTTTGGGTGAACTATCCCTTTGATTTGATGAACTGCACTTGTGATTACTTTGAAAGAACATCCGTGTGTTTATGTGTGTGTGTGTGTGTGTGTGTGTGTGTGTGTGTGTGTACCTGACCAATTGAATTTAAAGTTTCAAAAATGGTTCAGTAAAGTATGGAGTCATATTAATTACAAATTTGGCCACAATGCACTAATTCATTCCCTCTTTTTAATTTAGTTAATTTCACAGCCACAATTTACCCAAAACAAGGGAACAAATTATCATTTGAGGCCACTATATCTTGTTTCTTCCACCCTGCATGTCATGTACTGGTCTCCCTGGGTAAGTGAATTAAGTTCTGAAAGGTCTATCACATTTGCAGAAAGCACTTGGTTTGATAGCTCATATAATGCAAAGAAATTCATACATTTTAAGTATCCCAACACTTTTTGGGGCCACTGAATATGCTTTAACTGGAACATGTATCTACATAGATAAATGAATCATTTCTCAGTGCTGGCTTGCTCTGACTGGTAAAAAGTACATGTTAAAAATGAAAAAAAGGTAAAAAATAAAGTGGTAAATAAAGATTCCACAGAGTCAGTTATTTTTTACCTTTTTAAATGATCCTCCATTTTGTTTTGCTGTGGAAGGCTATGAATCAAACAACTTGAAAGGATCCAAAACTCCAGCCTTCATTATCTGTGAGCAGAGAGACAGGTTCAAAGAACAGACTGGTGATAAGACAACACGCTTGAGCTGAAATGAAGTTGAATAAATAAGCAATCACTGTATAGAGTGCACAAATTTAAACAAACGATGCTGAATCCATGTGTAACTTAAAATGACAAATAATGACGCAGCAATCAAATTAAAGACTAAACACCGCTCAGTAAATAGTCTTATGTCAATCCACTCAACCAAAGTCACTTTCAGGGCCAAACGGTTAAAATACGGTTAAATATTAGTTACACACCGACGTTTATTATTTTAAAGAGTTCATAAGTAAACGTATATAAGGTTTTTGCAGGACTGCTGTCGTAATGGAGATGATATTGGATCTGTTAGCAGCCAGCTACATCAGGCAAACTTCTTTGATTCAAACTTAAACACGTGAGATTCAATCTTACATGTGAAATAACACGATAGAGGGTCATTGTGTCGCATGTTTAGCTGTCGACAGCTTTCAGCAGCTCTTCTGTGTCGGGTTAACAAACCATATGGGATTTCTAGATAGCTCGTGTAGACAAGACATCTGAGCTAGTGTAAACACAGTCATGATGAACTATATATATAAAAAAATAAACAAATAGTAAAATATATCATACCTTCCGGCCTTTAACAAACTCCATTTTAAAAAGACGTATTCTGTTTGGTTCAGATGTAAAACTGGTAGGCCAAATAATTAAAGATTAAGCTCAAAGTTGACAACAAGATCAGTCGGTGCGGGGACTTTTATTTTGAAGGGTGGTCTGACAGTAAACTGCGGGTTGCTTTTTTACAGTCTATGGTTGCAGAGTGTGATATCAAAGACTATAGAAATTTGCTGATATTTAGCAAATATGAATTAAAACCTAGTTGACGACCTGCTTAACATAATTTGTAAGTGAAATTATATTTTATATTACATTTTTTATTATTATATTTTATGTATTTATTTTCCTCCGCATCAAAAATAAACCTACAGATATTTATTACAGAAATATGGACAAAAAGTTTATGCATAGACTTAGTTTTGTTTAAGTTTTACATTCATAAATGTAAATGTATGAAATGTAAACAATGTCTTTAAGCAAGAATTTAATTTGTATTTAGGTACAATTTCATCGTTATTATTAAGAAAACGATCAAAACATCTATACTGTAAAAATATATAGTCGAAGCAGTAAATAAAACAAAGATTATTAGTACGTTTTACAAGAAAATTTTATTTCAGTGATATATTTTCTACTTCAATATTTCATGTTTATTTCAATTTGCTGTTTATTTGCAATTATGGTTTTTTTTCTGAGTGAAAATTGTTTCTACACCACTATTTTTCAGTGTAGAACATGCACCATGTTTGACTTTCATTCTTGTTTTTTGCCATCGTTTGTATACCCTGTCTTTCTTTTCCTATTAAGTTCATTCCTAAGAATTTTACTTTTTTCTCTTATAAAATACTAATATAATTGCTTGTATGTTTTTATTTCTTCTTGTATGTTGAATTTGCATTAATAAATAAAACATTCTAGTAGACATTAATCATCTTTATTTTTTTAGAAATCTGATTGAAAAGATATAATCAGTATCCACAATATATATACGGGTGTGTATATACAGCAATTTTAACCAAATATATAATGTCATTCTTATAAAACAGTAGCACTGATACAGAGGCACAAACATTTGTATCTGTTGATTAAGTGTTGTAAAAATACATTCATGAAATACTGTTTTACTATTTACAGTCTGTTATTTTTTAACAGTGAAGTAAACACTGTAAACACTTTACTCAGAGGCACTTTCTTGAGTGGGCTTTAATGTTTTCAGCAAGGAAAAAGAGGTCTGAGGTCTTATGACACGAGTGAATCCTAAAACTCTCAATCTCATTCCTCCTTCTGTCTCCTCAGCCGACTTAGTAAAATCAGAGGGACTATAAAGAACGCTGAACTGATTATAAAACATAATTCTGCTCCAGCCAACCAGTACACTGGAAAAAAAAGTTAAACAATGTTATGATTCGCTGCAAACTGCAATAAACAAAGGTCCAGACTGATTTATAAATGATTTCCTTGCAACTGTAAATTACTGTTAGTGTTGTTTACATAATTGTTTAATAATGTTAAAATACATACATACACATACACACATATACACTACTGTAAAAAAAGTCTTAGGCCACTAGTATTTTCACCAACAAAAAATGGTTTTAAGTCAGTTATTTCTCTCTTTTGCTGTAGTGTGTCAGTAGGAAATAACAGTTTACATTTACAAACATTATTTTTGCCATTAATTGTAATAATCCAGTAAGATTTTTGTTTGCACAAGGAGTCTGACAACAGCCAGTGCTCCACACAGAGATCTGATCTCACCATCATCCAGTCTGTCTGGAATGACATGAAGAAACAGAACAAACTGAGACAGACTAAATCCAGAAGAACCGTGGTAACGTCTCCAAGATGCTTCAAGAGGACTACCTGCAAAGCTACCTGAAAAACTGTGCGCAAGTGCACATGGGGCAAAAGCTGTTTTAAATGCATAGTGTGCTCACACCAAATGTTGATTTAATTTAGTTAATAGAAGTTAATTGATAAAATCTATTTATGGCATTATTTCTGAAAGCATCCTTACTTTACAGCATTTTTACCCAAGTGCCTAAAACTTTTCACAGTACTGTAGCTTTGCAGGTAGGTTTCTTGAAGCATCTTGAAGACATTGCCACAGTTCTTCTGGATTTAGTCTGTCTCAGTTTGTTCTGTTTCTTCATGTCATTCCAGACGAACTGGATGATGGTGAGATCAGATCTCTGTGTGGAGCACTGGCTGTTGTCAGACTCCTTGTGCAAACAAAAATCTCACTGGATTATTACAATTAATGGCAAAAATAATGTTTGTAAATGTAAACTGATATTTCCTGCTGATACACTACAGCAATAGATAGAAATAACTGATTTCAAACCACTTTTTGTTGGTGAAAATACTTGTGGCCTAAGACTTTTGCACGGTATTGTATATATATAATATTTTAAATAAAATTTTATATAAGTTTTTATAACTTTGTCCCCCCTCTTTTTTTTTTTTACCTGAAGAAGCCAAAATAGGGCCCAGTGCTCGAGCTAAAGCTCCAAGACTCCGAAGGATTCCCATAACTGTTCCCTTCTGACTGGCTGAGCCTAACAAACCAACATATACATCAATACTACAAATACATTCAAACTAAAAGAGAGAAATCATTATGATCATTATTAAAGAGACAGTTCACTCAAAAATAAAATTTTTTAATCATTTGTAATTTTAGCATAGTAACCAAAACTGGTCACCAACATTCTTAAAAACAAAACTAGAAAAAAATCCCACCGTGTCCAGACACTTGTGTTGAAAGGCATGGAACAACAATAGCAGCAGCTGAAAAAAACAATAAAATGATTACAAATTAAAATACTAATACACAAAAATACAAGTACAGGTGCATCTCAATAAATTAGAATGTCGTGGAAAAATTAATTTATTTCAGTAGTTCAACTCAAATTGTGAAACTCGTGTATTAAATAAATTCAATGCACACAGACTAAAGTAGTTTAAGTCTTTGGTTCTTTTAATTGTGATGATTTAGGCTCACATTTAACAAAAACCCACCAATTCACTATCTCAACAAATTAGAATACTTCATAAGACCAATAAAAAAACATTTTTAGTGAATTGTTGGCCTTCTGGAAAGTATGTTCATTTACTGTATATGTACTCAATAGTTGGTAGGGGCTCCTTTTGCTTTAATTACTGCCTCAATTCGGCGTGGCATGGAGGTGATCAGTTTGTGGCACTGCTGAGAGGGTATGGAAGCCCAGGTTTCTTTGACAGTGGCCTTCAGCTCATCTGCATTTTTTGGTCTCTTGTTTCTCATTTTCCACTTGACAATACCCCACAGATTCTCTATGGGGTTCAGGTCTGGTAAGTTTGCTGGCCAGTCAAGCATACCAACACCATGGTCATTTAACCAACTTTTGGTGCTTTTGGCAGTGTGGACAGGTGCCAAATCCTGCTGGAAAATGAAATCAGCATCTTTAAAAAGTTGGCCAGCAGAAGGAAGCACGACATGCTCAAATTTCTTGGTAAACGGGTGCAGTGATGTTGGTTTTCAAAAACCACAATGGACCAACACCAGCAGATGACATTGCACCCCAAATCATCACAGACTGTGGAAACTTAACACTGGACTTCATGCAACTTGGGCTATGAGCTTCTCCACCCTTCCTCCAGACTCTGGACCTTGGTTTCCAAATGAAATACAAAACTTGCTTTAATCTGAAAAGATTACTTTGGACCACTGGGCAGCAGTCCAGTTCTTCTTCTCCTTAGCCCAGGTAAGATGCCTCTGACTGTTTTCTGTGGTTGTCTGTGGTTCAGGAGGCTTAACAAGAGGAATATGACAACTGTAGCCAAATTCCTTGACAGGTCTGTGTGTGCTGGCTCTTGATGCCTCAGTCCATTCCTTGTGAAGCCTCAGTCCATTCTTTGTGAAGTTCACCCAAATTCTTGAATCAATTTTGCTTGACTATCCTCATAAGGCTGCGGTTCTCTCGGTTGGTTGTGCATCTTTTTCTTCCACACTTTTTCCATCCACTCAACTTTCTGTTAACATGGATTGATACAACATTTTTGTGAACACCCAGCTTCTTTGGCAATGCATATTTGTGGCTCACCCTCCTTGTGAAGGGTGTCAATGATTGTCTTCTGGACAACTGTCAGATCAGCAGTCTTCCCCATGATTGTGTAGCCTAGTGAACCAAACTGAGAGACCATTTTGAAGGCTCAGGAAACATTTGCAGGTGTTTTGAGTTGATTAGCTGATTGGCATGTCACCATATTCTAATTTGTTGAGATAGTGAATTGGTGGGTTTTTGTTAAATGTGAGCCTAAATCATCACAATTAAAAGAACCAAAGACTTAAACTACTTCAGTCTGTGTGCACTGAATTTATTTAATGCACGAGTTTCACAATTTGAGATGAATTACTGAAATAAATGAACTTTTCCGCGACATTCTAATTTATGGAGATGCACCTGTATATATGTATTTGGATGATGATAATAATAATGCATTCGTATACTGATAGATGCACACTTGCTTACCAAAAGAGTACAAAAATAAGCCAGAATAGAGTAGTATCAAATTCCATGCTATTCCAATGAGCAAGAACGCTGGTATAAGTGATATAATTGCCTGAAATACACATATATGAAAACAAAAATGTAGTCAAAATGTGCAGGCCTTTGAGTGGTTAATCATTAAATCCTTTCAGAGTTCCAAGAAAATTGCAAGAAAATTTTAATTGACTCGTGATCCGGTAATGCATGAAAGAGTTTACCACGCTAACAGTCTGGATCTGATGATCAGGCTTGATCCTGCGGGCATATCCGCCCTGGATCACTGCCATGGTAATGCCGATGAAAAAGAACATCTTCCCCTGCTGCATGCTACGACAGAAGAAAGCAAGTGTTTCATTTCAAAAACCTCAGGCAAGACCACAGGATTCAGTTACTCTATGATACACACAGTATGTCTCGTTTCTGATTAAGCAAAACATGTCTGTGCAAAAGTGAATTGGTAAATTGAAATTATATATTATCCTAGGGGCAGCTACACTATATTTCAACCTTTGTCCTCTTTCCCCCATTCTCGCTGTTTATGATATATAATAAATTCTCCAAAACTTCCTTGTTCCTAATGCCTACATACAAATAAACCCACACGCTGAGTCACATCTCATGGTTTAAGTTGGGCCATTAACTCAAAATCGATTAGCTAGATTTGCTACAGACAGTTTATCAGTTGAAGACAATGGCGTGCTTTACAATGTGAATGCTGTTGTGTAGCAACTGATGTGTAGAAGCAGTAACCACAGCCTTTTGTAGAGGTTGTTGAAAGTTGTGAGATTCAGAACTGATGTGTTAGCTAGAGAATCAGGCCTTACCTGGAAAATTGGAAGCGCTGATGTGTCAGAAAACTCAAAGTGAATTCCAACCCAGAGAAGAGAAACAGATATGTGAAGTAAACCAATCCAAGCACCTTAAGATTTTGCATTTCTATTGTGGAAAAAAGTAAAATAATTATCAAATTGCTGTGGCAGTTATTTATCCTGGTCCAACAAAAGACTTCTAGTTTGGCTGAAATTTATGCACTCACTTTGTTCAGATGGTGGATTCTCTGTTCTTTTGACGGCAGTGAAATTGAAAAGTGCAACAGGGTGAAGAAGATCTCCGGATTGTTGAATACCTGAAGACTCTGATGTCCCCTGAGTCATGAAAAACATTCACTGATGATTTAAGACAATGCTGTAAAAAAATTACAACTAAGTTGAAGTCTATTCAGGAAGTGATTACAATTAAAAGTCACAATGTATCAAAAGCAGCAAGACATATTTTTTCTGTATCTTGACATACATCCATTTCATGCAGGCTTTAAATGTCACTAAAAATATTAAAGCACATTTGAATAATGTGTTTACTGACAATTACATATTTACATTACATTATTACAATGTAAATGAAGAGCAGCATTTTAGTCACTTAATAAACAGAATATTAAAAGTTAGCCACTGGTTGTTGCATACTGTCACCTTGCTGACCTTTTGTAAAGTTTCTGGCAGCATGAAGAAAATAAAAAGCAGGTCTGCTAAAGAAAAAAGGACAGCCAGCATGGCAGGGCCCTGATAAAACACCTCAGCGTCCTTGAGTCTCAGAGCAAAGTATGCGCCCATTAATGGACCCAGTGTGAACCCCAAGGAGAAAGCAACACCAATCATTGCCTGACAACACAAGAAAACCCCATGTATCTTCAAATGACTCCAAAGATAAAATGTCAAATTTGCCCTGAAAACATTAATTGCTGATAATGATGACCATAACTCACCATTCCCTTGTTTCTTGCTTTAGGGCAAGGCAGGTCCGCCACAATAGCAGTGCACAGGCTGACATTACCTTTACAAATTCCTCCAACCACTCGAGACAGCAGAAAAATGGTAAAACTGCGAGAGAAAGCCCACAGAATGTAGGATGCCATGAGACCTACCTGCAAAACAAGCAAAATATAACTCAGATCTACTGGGTACATGAAAGCCTGTTTTTGCCATGGAATAAAAAAAACAATAAAGGTAACTGTGACTTTTCATCTCACAATTCAGACTTTGATTCCGAGTTTTTACCTCACAGAATTGCAAGAATTGTGAGTGAATTGTGAGATTAAAAAGTTGCAATTACCTTTTCATATTTTTTTTTATTCCATGGCAAAAACGGGTTTCCATAAGGAACTGAAAAGACATACATTAATGGTAATATATTATAATTTCAATTTGTATTAATAAATACCCTGTATATGGGTTTCCCAAACCAGGATTCAGAAAAGCCAATAATTCATTAAATCATAAAAATAGATAAATAATTACTATTTGTTCATCTGCATGCCTTGTGACGAACACAAGAACAAGCAAATGTTTTGTTAAGTTATTGAAATATTGACTTAAAATCTCAGAGCGTACTTTTAAGTTGCAATATTTTAGGTCAGAAGGGTTTGACTGACAAAAACATTTGCCGTATATGATCTAATTTTTTCAGTATGGTCTATACTTACGGTTGTTAACAGCAGCAGTGGTTTTCTTCCATAATAATCTGAAAGAGCCCCAGTAATGGGTGATGACAGAAATTGTAGCAGAGAGTAGAGCGAGCCTATCAGACCTAAGACACCGGAGATGAAGATATACAATGTACCCGTCTTCAATACAAAAGGTCAACTTGAATTATGTGCTGCTTTTGAAGAAACCCATCTTCAGACAGAGTACCTCCAACATCAGTCAGAGTAATGAAGTTACCTCCAAAAAGAACACTGTTATATTTCGTTTCCATAGGAACTCCAACCGCCCCTCTGAACCAGTCCACTACGCTCTGTAGTGACTGATACACACTGTCCTGTAAATGCAGAGATTACAACAAATTATAAGGGAAAGCTATTTTTGTATACACAGATTTTCTTTTTGTTGTTTTCCATTACAAATATATAGAAGGAAAATGACTTAAGACAGTATGTCTTGTTTTCTGAAAAATGTATCAGAACTAAGTGAATTTATGCTTAAAACAAGAAGGAAAAAAAAAAACTATGAGTGGGGAATCTTTTTTTCCCTATGATTTAAGATTATTTTTCTTACTCAACTGACAGATTTAGATTTTTTTTTTTTTTGCATAATCTCACCTACTTTTGATATTGAAGTCATTTTGCTTATAAAGTAAATGTATTTTATGTTCAGAATGTTTAGATATTCTGGAAAACAAGATAACTGCTATAAATGAGTAAGAAACCCATTCAACTGCTGCTATCCAGAGGAGAAAAATGTAACAGAGTAAAAAATAGTTATACACTGCCAAGTATAACACATTAATTGGAATAGTTCAATGAGTGTGCGCTAAATGAAAAAGTGAATGAAGCCATTGTCAGCTTCATTAATGAGAAAGAACAGCTCTGAGCTTGGAGGCTTTCCACAGACTTGTCACTTGAACAAAGCATATATTATAAGTTCATTCAGTATGTAATTGCTTAAGTCACTGCTGACTTTTGTACAGGAAATGCTCTGTATATCCTTTCTTTAAGGTAATGCCAATTAGACAGTCACAAGTAGGGGAACATGTCATGACTGGTATATTGTAAATCAAGCACTGTCTATAGTTGCATGCATGACTAATCTAGGTCTAATACAGCAGCATTTCTTGTTGAACAAACAGCCAGCCAAACACCTTTTGAGATTTTATAACAACAAAATATCCAAATTATAGGCCATGATCTTACCCCAGTTTGACTGTAGTGGTCCAAGATGGAGGGGAGCAGGGGAAGTATTAATGTAAAACCCAGCAAGTCAAGCAGCAGTGCCAAGAAAACCACCCTGATAACTCTGGAAGAGCGCACGTCCTCAGATGTAGTTTTGTCACCTGCCATTTCTCCACTCCAGTGACCCAACGTTTTTCTTTACTGCTGAGGACTCTTAAAGCGTCTCCTGTGGTTACTGAACTGAATCACCAAACAAAAACAAAACAGCAAAGTGAACAACAGTAGTCCAACAGTTGTCTTTAAAACTCAAGTACAAAATTTCCTACCTTTGCACTGGTATGGTAAAGTTTTCTTGGACATGGTACCATGTTTGCACCATGGTATTCTTTACAGTCATGTAAATATCATGAAACATTTAGAAATCATTCAGTATCATGCTTACCACCATTTTACATGATACTGAACATTGGATTTTTTTTAAACAATAAATGTAAAAAAGTTGGTTGCACTTTAAGGTTTTCTTGTTACAGTATAATTACACAAATAAGCACTGGATAATATTAATTAACAACACGTAGCTACTTTGGTTTATGGTTAGTTGCTTGTAATTATGCATAACTTACTGTTACTTCTATAGTAAGTACATGTAACATGTAAAATAAGTGTTACCAAAAAGTATTGAAGAAATATTTAAGTTTATTCTTAATTAATCAATTGCTGAATTAAAAACTACTTAACTATAGTTTAACTTAGTAAAATACCACAACTCTTCACAATCATCCACAGGGCAGAGGGTCATGTAAACTCGCACCGCCCATACAGTACTTTAATCCAGTCTGCTTGAGAGTCACCGAGAAAACAGTGCAACTCTCAAATCAACTGTAACAAATTCTAAAAGACTTGTCTGTTTATGACTCATTTAAGTCGAGAATTTTCTTCGTATACATTAGACATTACAGTTGACTTTATTTCCTACCTTGAGCTCGGAGTGCGCAATCAAAGTTCCCAGAAGATGCTGCTACTTCCCCATACACTCCTCCATCATGAACACACACCAGGAAGCGCGGTGTCTCATTTCACCAGCTACGACAAGCGTGACGTGAAGAGCGATGAATTACACAGCTGATTTCTGGCCAGTCCGAGTAATGAATGTATAAAACTGGTGAAGACATTTACTAATTAGAGTTTACAAAAAAAAAAAAAAAAAGATATAAATTCATGTGGACTACATTATGACGGAAGAATATGGAACAACTGGGTGGGAAATATTATGTACGTTAAATATGTGTCTGTCAGGTCTGTCATGCAAATAACACACACACACACACAAAAAACAAATTAGCCAAATGTGTACATTTATTTGTTCTTTTCAACATCACTGGTAAACTACATTGTAATGGTTTCCAATGACCACGCGAGGGAGTTAATTGGCAATGTTTAACAGATTGCGAGATTTCAAAAGACAGTCAAAATATACTTTTTTTTTTTTAAGTTTAGTAAGGGATCTTAAACCTCTGGATAGAGAGAATAAGCAGGGACCGCTAGAGTGTTAGATTTATGAGAAAGAATTGTCATTTTATTTAAACCTATCACTATTTAGTTGAATACAATGTTAAAAACAGAGAAATTCACGAGATACAAAGTATTTTTCTCTCCACATTTAAAATATCTATTTTTTTTTGTCATTTTCAGTGTCATGTTTGCCCAATTAATTTATGACTAAGCTATTTTTATTCATATTTGTTATAATGTTATAACTTGTCATAATGCTTGCTTTGCAAAAACATAACCATAATCATTATGAACAGTGTCATATATCTGTACATTACATTTTAATTTGACTTAATACATTTGAATGAAACATAGCTTTGGTGTAGTAACTTTAATTAAAGCATATTTTATAATACTGTGTTTTATATCATCGTTTTATAACATCTGTTGACTTTGATTTTTCTGTACATGTAATCTTAAATTGGATCTTACAAATACTGAAAATAATGAAATACAGCATGTACAGTTGAATAAATGAACATTTAAAGCACCAAAAGTTTCACATTCACAGGCGGAACCATACGAAAAACAAACGTTTCAGGGGGAACACCACGACATCGGCGCACACAACGTAAAGGACTTCAAAATTGTCCTGCTGACAGAGTGCTGTAAGTTCAATATGTCAAATAGAAATGAATGATTTACAAACAATTAAACAAGATGGAAATTTATTATCTATCTTTCCTCTCGTATTTAACATAATAACGATTCTTGTTGCTGTAACACCATTGATTAGTCAATCAGGGGCATTTCAATGGTCATAGCAAGTGATAAGTGTAACAGAAGCGGAATAATATCGAATATCTTAAAGTTGTATTTAGTTTGACTGCACATACAGAATACCGGCACACAGTATTACAAGAAAAGCCTTATTCACGCAACTTGGCATTTTCATGACTCGTCAGTAATCTGTGTATTGTGTGCTCTGCTGTTTGTATTGTCAGGTTCATTGTTCATGAAGAGCTCCCTCATCTCCACATGAATGCAAGTATACAATGAAGCGCCTCGCTACTTTGCAGTCGTGACAACTCTTACTAAAAGTTGGTCTTGACAGTTTAACAGACAAGATGATGTCCACCAGACTACTGGCACTGCTTAAAGCACATGCAGTGAGGAGAAGTCTTCCACAAATCTGCTCCGCCCGTCTTTCAAGTCTCAGAAGGCAGCATGAAAACATCACCACAGCCTTCTGTCAGCCTGGATCCTGCTTTAACAAAAGTGACGATCACAAACAGAGAATATGGCCTCCTTTACTGGCAGGTCACAACTGTGACAGAAGGTTTTTCAGCCTCACTCCTGCTGGGATTGTGAACGCAGCCCCAGCATCCGTTCAGCCGTACCTCAGATTAATGAGACTGGACAAACCCATAGGTAATGTGTTGTTATCCAGGTTGCTCTTGCAAATTCAGGATATGGTTACAAGGTGTTCTTTGTTTCAGCGAAATATAAGGGTCAAAGACGAAAAAGGGTTTAAGCATAAAAACAATAAGCGTAATACTGCTTTAGTTGTTGTTGTATTTCCCCCCCCAAAATTAAAAAGTTTTCTGTTTAATTCAATTTTAATTTTGTTTTTGTTTGTCTGAGCACAAAATATCATACATTTTTCCCTGATTTACAGAAGACACCCACTAAAATGTCATTCAGTGTAACAGTCTTATCAGGCATATTTACAACAAAAATCAATTTATGACATATTAAAAGACTAATTACTTTCACCCCAGATACTAATTAGTTGCAATTTTACATTTTTAAAATTGGCCACTATCCTAGGTTTTGCCTATTTGTCAGTAAGAATTTTTTACTCATTTAAAACACAATAAAATTTAATATG